>CM060251.1:31451716-31456716 GCA_030684275.1 Acipenser oxyrinchus oxyrinchus
ACTTTTGACAGTAAACTGTCTTCAGCAACCTCACCTTGTTAGCTGAGTTTGGCTGTTCCTCACCCAGTTTTATTCCTCCTACACAGCTGTTTCTGTTTCAGTTAATGATTGTGTTTCAACCTACATATTGAATTGATGATCATTAGCACCTGTTTGGTATAATTGTTTAATCATACACCTGACTATATGCCTACAAAATCCCTGACTTTGTGCAAGTGTACCTAGAAGAATTGATGCTGTTTTGAAGGCAAAGGGTGGTCACACCAAATATGGATTTGATTTAGATTTTTCTTCTGTTCACTCACTTTGCATTTAGTTAATTGATAAATATAATCTATTAACATGTCTATTTTTGAAAGCATTCTTACTTTACAGCATTTTTTCACACCTGCCTAAAACTTTTGCACAGTACTGTATATATATATATATATATATATATATATATATATATATATATATATATATATATATATATATATATATATATATATATGTGTGTGTGTATATATATATATATTTTAGCTCAAAGAGCCAGCTGCCCAACGTTTCGATATGTTGCACATATCTTTCTCAAGGAGCCTGTGTTTGAATCAAAACATTGGAGGTATTTATAGGTTTTGACGGCATGACAACTACTTGTTATTGTTTACATTCAAATCTATGATTTATTCTTGCATGATATAATGCTGTTCTATATATTGTGACATCATTTTTACTTCTATCTTTGAATCTGTATTGATTCTAATTAACATTACTTTATATAAATTTATATTTTTATTATATCATGCAATGCTGGCTCTGAGGATCAGTCTAGATTTGGCCTCCCAAGCATCAGCATGCACAACTTTTGAACAAACTTTTGTTTAAACTATTTATTTAAATGTTATATATTTATTGAAGTTAATTAGTTCATTCTTTTCTGTTGAGTCCCGCTGGCATAATCGTATTCAGTCTATTTATCCATTTATTTTCTTTTATTCTTCTATATGTCGCATTGTCTAATTTTAGCTGTTCTAATACTACAAACTTTACATCATTTATGTCATGTCCTTGACTGGTGAAGTGCTGTACTATTGGTTCATTCATTTTTTATTTCTAATTAATGAAAGGTGGTTCTGAATTCGTTTATATAAAGTAGTTCCAGTCTCTCCAACATATTTGATTTCATCACATTTTTCACAGGCTATTCCATAAACAACATTGCTATTTTTACAGTAGGTATTAGTTTTTAGTGGATATGTGGTGTTCTTATGTTTAATTATATTTTTACTTTTATCTATGTATTTACACACTTTACATCTACTGGTGCACATGTTCAGTAGAACCTATTTTGTCAATTATTCTTTTATGTTTACTGTGAACTAAAATATCACCTAAATTAGCTTCTCTTTTGAATGCTACAACTGGGGCCTTAAGAAATACTTTTTTAAATTTTTCTGAATTATGTAGAATCCATAAGTGTTTCCAAACTATCTTAGAAATATTGGGCAAAAGTTTAGAGTAAGTCATTATTAATCGGACTCTTTTGACCTTTTTATCTCTAGTTTTATAATCTAGTAGATCATCTCTTTTAGTTTATCCACTTTTCTTAACTCCG
Organism: Acipenser oxyrinchus oxyrinchus; assembly: GCA_030684275.1. Classification (NCBI taxonomy): domain Eukaryota; kingdom Metazoa; phylum Chordata; class Actinopteri; order Acipenseriformes; family Acipenseridae; genus Acipenser; species Acipenser oxyrinchus. The sequence goes on from CM060251.1 coordinate 31,453,314, forward strand.
TCTCTATAATTCTGTACTGACTATCATTCAGCATCGGGTGATTTTCTTTGTGCATTTTAGGATTTCCTCTTGTTAGGTCTGTTCTTGCATTATGTGGCTGCATGTATTTTTTAATTCTTTTGATATAATTCCTTTATTGTATAGTCTCTCCATAATTTCCTTAACCTCTTTTGCCGATTTATTAATCTTATTGCTTTTAACTTCTTCATATGTATCTGTATTATTTAATTCACATTCTACAGATTTCATATAGTCATCTGTGTTCATTATCACTATTCCTGAGCCTTTATCTGCTGGTCTTAACATTATATCATCATCATTTAACAACTCAGTCATAGCTTGTTCTTCAATATTGGTTAGATTAAGTTTACATCTTTTCTTTAGTCCTACTATTCTTGTTTAACTACTTCAATATACATATCTAACCATTTGTCTCTTCCATTCGGAGGAGTCCATGTGCTTGTACTATTAACTTTAATCCCATGCTCATAATTACCCTCTGAATCTGAGATATTTTCATTGAAAAAATATTCCGCTAATCTCATGCGTCTCTCCCACTCCTTCAATTCAGTGGCCAGTTTATCTTTATCGATGTGTCTTTTAGTCAGTATAAACTTAAGTCCTTTACTCAGTACTGCTTTTTGGGATGTGGTTAAAGTTTTACTTGATAAATTAAATACTATGTCTTCTGTCTTTTGTGTACTTGGTACCATGTCTATTTTTGGGTCTCCTATCTTTATGTTTTGAATTCTCTGTCTTAGTCATGTTTAATTCCCTATTTCGCATTTTATTATTAACCTGGTTTATTTTTACTGTTTTAGATTTATTTTGATTATCTTTCTTAATTATGCCACAGTATTCCGATTTTCTTCCGGTTTCATTGTCTTTAAATACAATAACTGAGAAATGGTTATTGTTGTATAAAAGGTTAATTGGATCGTTCTTATTTTTAATGGCTTCTATTGTGCCTTCGTATTTAAAACAGTCCTTATTCTTTAAGTCTATGTATACATGTATGGGCCTATTTAGGAGATCTACAGCCGCCATAACTTCTGCCTCTGTAGCCCAAGAATCTATACTCCCGTCACTTAATTTCATTTTTTCAATATGGGTCACTGAGTCGATGTACATTTCATATTGTTTTATATTGCTTTCCATTAGTTCTATTATATTATGTCTAATTGTTTGATGGTCATTTTGTGAACCATATAAAACTACACTTAAACATCTAAAGAAACAGTTCCGTCCTTCTCTATTTGAACTATGTTGTAGTCGTCATAACTCTTATACTCGTATTGCTCAAGCATTCTATTCGATAGTTTTTCAGCAGTGTTTTCCTTATTCTCGGAATTGTTATGATTTGAAATTTTAATTTTTTCTAGACCTATTCTATTTTGTAATCCCGGTTGACCTATTAATTTGTGTAATTTCATTAACTTTTTGTTGTTCTAGTGTTTTGTTCTCAAGGTTGTCTACTTTACGAAGTAACTGTCTCATTTCTGATGGAGGGAACATGCAATTTATGTCATTTATTACTGTCTCTATTTCATTACTTATTTCTCTAATTCGTCTTGCCGATGTCAATTTAGCTTCCTGCATTACCTTAAACGAAGTCTCTTTTAATATCTGATTTACATTTAATCTTTCTGCTTCACATCCGCCTGTCTCGCCCTCCTGGCTTGGTGTAATACTCCAGTCCGCCTCTCACTTCCTCCATTCATTTCTCTCTGTGCCGTCAGTCTCTTAAGTTTATTATCCGTCTGTGTCGCCCTCCTGGATTTGGTGTAATACTCCAGTCCACCTCCCACTTCCTCCATTCATTATCTATATATATATATATATATATATATATATATATATATATATATATATATATATATATATATATGTATATATATATATATATATATATATATATATATATATATATATATATATATATATATATATATATATATATATATATATATATATCTATATATATATATCAGTACTGTGCAAAAGTTTTAGGCAGGTGTGAAAAAATGCTGTAAAGTAAGAATGCTTTCAAAAATAGGACATGTTAATAGATTATATTTATCAATGAACTAAATGCAAAGTGAGTGAACAGAAGAAAAATCTAAAATCAAATCCATATTTGGTGTGACCACCCTTTGCCTTCAAACAGCATCAATTCTTCTAGGTACACTTGCACAAAGTCAGGGATTTTGTAGGCATATAGTCAGGTGTATGATTAAACAATTATACCAAACAGGTGCTAATGATCATCATTTCAATATGTAGGTTGAAACACAATCATTAACTGAAACAGAAACAGCTGTGTAGGAGGAATAAAACTGGGTGAGGAACAGCCAAACTCAGCTAACAAGGTGAGGTTGCTGAAGACAGTTTACTGTCAAAAGTCATACACCATGGTAAGACTGAGCACAGCGACAAGACACAAGGTAGTTATACTGCATCAGCAAGGTCTCTCCCAGGCAGAAATTTCAAGGCAGACAGGGGTTTCCAGATGTGCTGTCCAAGCTCTTTGAAGAAGCACAAAGAAACGGGCAACGTTGAGGACCGTGAAGCGCAGTGGTCGGCCAAGGAAACTTACTGCAGCAGATGAAAGACACATCATGCTTACTTCCCTTCGCAATCGGAAGATGTCCAGCAGTGCCATCAGCTCAGAATTGGCAGAAAACAGTGGGACCCTGGTACACCCATCTACTGTCCGGAGAAGTCTGGTCAGAAGTGGCCTTCATGGAAGACTTGCGGCCAAAAAGCCATACCTCCGGCGTGGAAACAAGGCCAAGCGACTCAACTATGCACGAAAACACAGGAACTGGGGTGCAGAAAAATGGCAGCAGGTGCTCTGGACTGATGAGTCAAAATTTGAAATATTTGGCTGTAGCAGAAGGCAGTTTGTTAAGCTGAAGGGCTGGAGAGCGGTACACGAATGAGTGTCTGCAGGCAACAGTGAAGCATGGTGCAGGTTCCTTGCAAGTTTGGGGCTGCATTTCTGCAAATGGAGTTGGGGATCTGGTCAGAATTAATGGTCTCCTCAATGCTGAGAAGTACAGGCAGATACTTATCCATCATGCAATACCATCAGGGAGGCATCTGATTGGCCCCAAATTTATTCTGCAGCATGACAACGACCCCAAACATACAGCGAAAGTCATTAAGAACTATCTTCAGCGTAAGAAGAACAAGGAGTCCTGGAAGTAATGGTATGGCCCCCACAGAGCCCTGATCTCAACATCATCGAGTCTGGCTGGGATTACATGAAGAGAGAGAAGCAACTGAGGCTGCCTAAATCCACAGAAGAACTGTGGTTAGTTCTCCAAGATGTTTGGGCCAACCTACCTGCCGAGTTCCTTCAAAAACTGTGTGCAAGTGTACCTAGAAGAATTGATGCTGT
>CM060251.1:31461716-31523389 GCA_030684275.1 Acipenser oxyrinchus oxyrinchus
GATGGCGCTGGGGCTATTATATCCACACTCCAGTATCAAGGGGCAATTACTATATAGGGTAAATCTAGCCGCGGGCACAGGACAGCCTGTAACACAATTATTGGTTCCCCCGTCTTGTCGGACCGAGGTCATGAGGCTGGCACATGATATCCCTTTTGCTGGGCACCTCGGAGCTGACAAGACAAGGGAGCGGATATTGGCTTGATTCTATTGGGTAGGTCTTCATACTGATGTGTCGAAATATGTAGCCACATGCCCAGACTGCCAGCGAGTAGCGCCGGGTTGAGTACGCCCCACCCCTTTGGTTCCACTGCCGATTATTTCCACTCATTTCGAACGCATTGCAATGGACATAGTGGGCCCTTTGCTACCTTCTGACTCTGGGTATACGCATATACTGTATTAGTAGTGGTAGATTGTGCAACGCGATACCCAGAGGCAGTTCCATTGAGGTCCACTAGTGTCGCTGCAATAGCCACCGAGTTAGTACAGATTATGGCTAGGGTAGGGATCCCCAAGGAGATCTTGACTGATCATGGAACTAACGTTCTGTCTAAAACGTTACAGCAGGTATATAAAATATTAAAAATACGTCCCATCAGGACGTCTGTTTATCATCCACAGACGGACAGTTTGGTTGAACGTTTTAATCAGACCTTGAAGTCGATGCTGAGACGGTTTGTAACGCAAGAGCAAAAACATTGGGCATCGCTCCTTCCCTACCTCCTTTTTGCAGTGAGAGAGGTGCCGCAGAGTTCGACAGGGTTCTCCTCCTTCGAGCTCTTGTACGGCCGACAGCCTCGCGGCATCCTCGATCTGTTGAGAGAGTGGTGGGAGGAGCACAAAGGCTCGTCCAAAAATGTAGTGCAACATGTGCTCCTACTAAGAGATCGCCTAGATTTGGTCGGTCTTTTGGCCCAGGACAACCTCAGATCAACTCAGCACTGACAACAGCAGCATTACAACAAAAATGCACTAATTTGAACCTTTCGACCAGGAGACAAGGTAATGCTGCTGCTTCCCTCCTCAGAATCCAAGTTAAATGGCAGGGGCCATATGAAGTGATTCAGGCTATAGGAAAGGTGAATTATGAAATTAGACAGCCCGATCGCCGTAATGAACGTGAAATTTATCATGTCAATTTATTAAAGCCCTGGCAGGAAAGGGAGAGACCTTACCGGATCCCAGAAAGTCGACAAAGTGGCGTTCGCAAAGAGGTATGGGACATGCTCGAGCTTGGGGTGATTGAACCTTCCAGGAGCGAGTGGTGCAGTCCAATTGTCATAGTGGCTAAGAAAGATGGCACCAACCGCTTCTGCGTGGATTTCAGGAAGGTAAACGCTATTGCCAAGTTTGATGCGTACCCTATGCCTCGGGTCGACAAACTTTTAGACAGACTGGGTAAGGCGAAGTTATCTCCACTTTGGACCTGACGAAGGGATACTGGCAGATCCCTTTAACCCGCAGTTCTAGAGAGAAAACCACATTTTCAACACCAGAGTGGCTGTTTCACTTTAAAACCATGCCGTTTGGGTTACATGGTGTGCCCGCTGCCTTTCAGTGACTGATGGACCGGGTTTTATGCCCACATCATGAATATGCAGCAGCGTATATTGATGACGTGGTCATTTACAGCTCCACCTGGCGAGAGCATTTGGCTAGGATTGCAGACGTCCTTCAGTCTCTAAGGGTAGCCCGGCCGACAGCTAACTTGAGAAAATGTGCGTTTGCCAAGACAGAGACTCAATATTTGGGATTTTTTAATGGGGAATGAAAGGGTGAGACCTGTAGTCACTAAAATCCAGGCTTTGGTTGATGCAGCAATTCCCAAAACCAAGACTCAGGTGAGGTCACTACTGGGATTAGCCGGTTATTACCACCGCTTTATCCCCGAGTATCCCACAGTGCCCTTTAGTTGACCTCACCAAAAAGAGTGCTCCAAATTTAATTAAGTGGTCAGCTGAGTGTCAGGGAGCGTTTGATACTATTAAGCGTAGACTTTGCCAGGCCCCCACTCTTATCATACCAGATTTCAACAAAAGATTCATCCTCCACACCGACGCCTCAGATGTGGGTTTGGGTGCTGTCTTGTCTCAAAAGGTAGATGGAGTAGAACACCCGATACTTTACATCAGTAAAAAAAATGCTACCTCGGGATCGCAACGACTCAGTAGTCGAAAAGGAGTGTTTGGCCATTAAATGGGCTACTCACTCTTTACGATACTACCTGCTGGGACACTCATTTGATCTTGTCACAGACCACATCCCACTCAAGTGGTTAAGCACAATGAAGGACAGCAATGCCCGGATAACTCGGTATCTGGCGTTGCAGCCCTTCATGTACCACATGGCACACCGTGCAGGGAAAGGCCGGGAGGGGGGAGTAATGGGAAAGATAGATTCAGCCAAGTGTTCCTTCCTACTCTGAGCGGTGGGATATGTGATGGGAATATGAGTTCTAGTTGTAAATCTCCCTCCCGACCTGTGAGGGTGCTAAGTAGTGAAAGAGAAAGGCTTTGGACCGGTTCATTTCCTGGGTCGGAAAGTCAGTCAGCCTGCAAAAAGACAAGGCTCCGTTGCAGGAACGTATTGACCCGGAAGTTAAACGAGGTAGCAGCTGCAGGCAATAGAGTCAGTTGTAATCGTTTGCCAAGGGGAAGCAGCTACATCCTCCCAGACCGGCCGTCGGTTTTCCGCCAGCCACTGGAAGACTGGTGCTAGATCCTGGTCTCCCTCCTGCTGCGCTCGCCACTCTGATGCAGGCACAACACGGATCTCCCCGCACTCCCTTGCCTGTCCAACACCCTCTGCTCGGGCTCTCGGGTGGTACGGCCCCTCCGACCCCGCCTTGCTCCTCTGTCTGCTGCTCCCTCTTCAGGCAATAGGCGCAGTAAGCGCCTAGCAAGCAGGGTCGCCTGGACATCACGTCAGTGTTGGAGTGCTTCTCTCCAGCCCTATGCTGGATGGTGAAATCAAACTCTTGCAGCTGCTCTAGCCAGCGGGCTAGCTGTCCTTCGGGCTCCTTAAAGTTGACCAGCCACTGGAGTGAAGCATGGTCGGTCCGCAGAAGGAAGTGCCCCCCGCACAGGTAGGACTGGAACTGTTTGACAGCCACTACCACAGTAAGCAGCTCTCTGCGAGTTACACAGTATCTCCGCTCCTGTTTGCTGAGGGCGTGGCTGTAATACGCAACCACACGTTCTCCATCTGGCCACTTCTGGGAGAGCACTGCACCGAGACCTTGGTCGCTGACATCCATGTCTAGCACAAAGGGGAGATCTGGCCGTGGCAACATAAGAACAGGTGTCTGAGTCAGTGCTTCCTTCAGGGTGGCAAAAGCTTCTTCACATGCCTCGTCCCAGTCAAAGGGCTGGCTCTTCTTCAAGAGTCGATGGAGAGGGGATGCGATGTAGCCGAAGCGGCGGTAATAGGAGGCGAGCCCAATGAACCCTCGCAGCTGGCGTTGGTCAGCCGGCTTGGGCCACTCCCTCTCTGCGTTGATTTTTGACGGGTCAGTCTTGATTCCATCCTACCCCACAACATGCCCTAGGAAGTAGACCTCCTGCTGCATAAAGTGACACTCCGGATGCAGCTTAAGTCCGGACGCTTCCAGTCGCTGCAACACTGTCCAAGTTTTCCAGCGCCTGCTCGAAGGTGGGGGCGTGCACTAGCAGGTCATCAAGATATACCAGGCATGCTTGAGGGGGAATGCTGGACAGTGCTTGAGGGGGAATGCTGGACCCTCTCCATCAGACGTTCAAACGTGGCAGGGGCACTGCACAGCCAAAGCGGCATGACTTGTTACTGCCACAAGCCCCTGCCAGTTGAGAAGGCAGTTTTGGAACAGGCGTCCGGGGAGAGCTCGACTTGCCAGTACCCACTGCGGAGGTCCAAGGAGCTAAACCAGGAGGACCCAGTGACCAGGTCCAGTGACTCATCTATCCAGGGCAAGGGGTAGGAGTCTGTCTGATGGTTCTATGATGTTAGCTTCTCTCATCTCCTGGATAATCTCCTCAGCTACTCTTTGTTTGGCAAGTGGAAGTCGGCGGGGCGAGGCCTAATCGGGGATGACTCACCAGTGTTAATGGAATGCTGGATAACATGGGTGCGGCCGGTTTCTTCAGGCTTGGTGGCAAAGCAGTTGGGGAACTTGGCCAACAGTGCCCCCAACCTGTCCTTCTGCTCCGGACTAAGCCCCTCGCAGCTATGGCACCAGAATGCTTCCACTGCCATCTTTCTCTCAGGGGGAGTGACAGATCGCTGCTTAATGCCGGTCTTCTGGGACGTAGCTAGGGCAGGAGTGGGCTTTGAAGGAGGGCCGATGTTTGTGGTAACAGCGGCCTGGAAGTGCTGTGGGGTTGGGGGCGACCCTCCCAGTGTAGAGCAGGGGACACAATGGGGTAGCTCCTGGTGATGAACTGGCCACGGCTGTAAAGAGGGTTGGCGGCTGGGGTTGTCCGGTGCAAGCAGGCATGGGTTCCCTGCAGGTGGGCAGTTCCAGCAGGGGGCTGGCAGAGGCAAGGCTGCTGTGCCCTGCGAGCTGGGGGACTCCGGAGGAAGGACTTCAGCAGCAGCTGACATTGGCTGCAGGGCCGTCTGTACACAGCACGCCACCCCCCGGGCCTTGGTCGACTTCCCTAAGGCTGGCAGTGCCAGGCCATGCTTGGCAGAGGTGGTGATATGCCCAGGGCGGAGGTCAAGGGAGATGCCTGCCCTCCTAAGGAAATCCAACCCGAAGATACAGCAGTCTTGCACTGTGGTGAGCCAAACTTCATGCCGAAAGGTCAGTCCAGCGTATGTGACTCGCAGTTGGCCCCTGCCTTCCATGGGGGCTCGCTCTCCTGTGACCGTTTTTAACTGGACCGGCGTCGGTCGGACTCTCCAATCTCCTACGGCTTGGTGAAGGACATCAGGATGAACGACAGTGATGGAGGAGCCGGTGTCGATGGGAGCTGTGCAGGGGACCTCCTCAACGAGGACAGGCGCACGCAGGAAGGCTTGGGTGGAATTCGGCTGCGACTGGGTTCAACTGCTGGGCCTGCGTTTTCCCCCTTACACGGACCCGTTCCCGTTTCCCGACAGTTCCATCACCCCTTTTTCCCGGGGCTCTCGTTGGCAACAGTCAGTGATGAGGTGTCCAGGCCAGCCGCACCTCCAGCAGATTCGCTCTCTCACTCGTCGAGGGTTTGGTAGTAGCTGCTCTCACTTTATAAGTGAACTCTTTTCAGTGTCTCTCTATGTGTGTTCCACTGATCGGACTGGCTTGGAAGTAAGGTGGCGTGGTAGTGGCTCTTCGTCCAGTAACACCTCTTCAATGGATTGGGCATATGCAAGGGCTTCTTTTAGTGTGCTGGGCCTCTTCAGGCGGACCTGGTGACGCAGCTCTGGGGGCTGTAGGCTGCTGGGGAAGGTGTCCAAAGCGATTCTCTGGCTAAAGCTGGTGGGCTCATCACGGTACGCTTTGCGGGAGAGATGAGCGATGTCAGCGGCCAGGGCTCCTAGTTTTTCCCCTCTAGTTCTGCATCTACTCCGAAGTTGATCCTGTAGGCGGTACGGTGATTTGCTGTCTCCGAAGCGGCACTTCAGAGAATCAACCAGGGCAGGGTAATTCACTCTCTCTTCTGGCCCGAGGTCCAGCAATACCTCTGCTGCAGCGCCTTCCAGTGACTGAGACAGGCAGGAAACCTTCTTTCGCTGGGACTAAGCATAATCTTCAGCCATTAACTCAAACTGAGTCAAAAAGGCTTCTGAAGACATGACACCATTGTGCCGAGGAAGCTTCGGGACCAGTCCATGCAAAGGGGCAGGTGGTTGGGGACCATCCCCCTCCATCTGTAACTGCAGCCTGGATTCCCTTCCTCCTTGCAGGGGACGTGTCTTCTTGTTGTACGTCCTCTCTCTCTCTCTCTCTCTCACTGTGTTCTGTAATGCCTGATCTCTCTCTGCATGACATAATGGTCGCTCTGCATCTGCAGAGGCTGTCAGCCCTCTGTTCTCCATTAGCAGTCTGGCTTCTCTTGTAGCTATCATTTTGCAGGAGTTTTCTTCTGCTTGAGTTTTCCAAATCGCTCTTAATCGGCCACCGGGGAAGGTTCCTCTCCCCCATGATAGTGAAGCGCTGCGGGGTAGACAGCAATGGAATCCCCAGTTCCAGCGTGACATTTGCTCGGGGTTGAGCTTTGCTGCCTGGCTGCCCATCTCTCTTACTACCAGTCTGGCTATCAGGCAGTGTTGTCGAGTCAATTTCCCCGCTCTGTATTTCCTCGTAGACCTCCTCTTCTTGCTCTTTCTCTCTCCACCAGAGATTCTGTTCAATCCGTTGCGTCTTCTCTTCGCCCCTCCAGAGCGCTTTAAGTATTGGCGTTGACTTCAACCAAGCCATAGCCCACTCTTTGCTTCCAACGGGCGCTCCGAGCTGAGGCGACAATTCCCCCGGGCGGGTTCCCTCTCTCTTTGTTGGATCCATTTCCCGATCCCACTTGTCTGATCTGACACCAATGTAGCACCGAGTGTGCTGTGGGTTCCAAGCGGGAGGTTAGTTCAGCGGCGGCGATGGTGAAATAATGATACAGACAATGTTTGAGGTTGAAAGGCACTTAAAAGTACCGTTTATTGCTTTTTATGAACCCCTTAAAACTAAAAAAAAAAAACAAACAAACAGCAGCGCTGTTTGTCCTAATATAGCCCACCTGGGCTCGGTCATTGGTGAATTAAGGTTTCCCCTAATTAGCATGCTAGCCCTCCAATCCCCAACTAACTATACTCTCACACAATCCCAGCTGTACACAGTCAGCACCCACACACCAATCATACCTTACTAATATACTACACAATACAAGGCATATAACTGTGTTTATCCCTCGCTCCCCCTTCAGTCTGCATCAGTCTTTAATAGCCGCCCCACAGCTACAGTATGGATGTTCAAGACCTGGAAGAAAACTGACCTATCAAAATGACATATTAGTGAAGCATTAAAAACACGATTTACTGGCTCATTTTGAATATTAATTGTACGTATAATTCTTACAGCTTCTTCACAGATGTTTCTGGAGCACGCTGGAGGGTGAAACAACCAAACAAAGCAACAAGGATTTGTATTGCAGCATCTATACTTATGTAAAGTACTTGCAATGACTTGTATATACTTTTTATATATAATAAACATTTTCAGGACAATGGTGAGAAAGATAACTTATTGTTACCTGGATATCTTATATAGGAGGCTGTGTGGTCCAGTGGTTAAAGAAAAGGGCTTATAACTAGGAGGTCCCCGGTTCAAATCCCACCTCAGCCACTGACTCATTGTGTGACCCTGAGCAAGTTACTTAACCTCCTTGTGCTCCGTCTTTCAGGTGAGATGTAGTTGTAAGTGACTCTGCAGCTGATGCATAGTTCACACACCCTAGTCTCTGTAAGTCGCCTTGGATAAAGGTGTCTGCTAAATAAACAAATAATAATAACCTGTACAATTTTGTAAAAAAATAAGCAAGTTTAAATGACATGATAAGCAAGTTTAAATGACATAATTAAAGCGAATAATGTTACAGACACAATGTCCCTCTGCAGCTAGTAAAAGTTATTTATTGATTTATTTTTAAAGGCAGAATGTTCAGTTGTGTTGAGGATTATCATCTAATAAAAAGGTATAACTATTATTAGGCTGTATATTATTACTATTTTTTTTTGAGTGACCCCATCTTCATATGGTAAACTATTCAATGCAATGTTACCTTCTGAACTTTTATTCAGCTTCCATGTGTGCCCTCTAGTCCTTCTCCTTGTGCCATGGGTTACCCTTACATACGGCTATCAGAGATATAGACAGAGAAGTAAACAGACACCAAAGTTTGAAAGAACACCTGTTTATTCTGGAGTCATACATAACACTGTCAAAATATACTGTATGTGGTGTTAATTTTGTGTAAGCAGCAATGTGGTTCCACATTGTGTGGCCGAGACTAGCAATCCTGGTCTGCGGGCCCATTCCTGGCACAGAATCTGTATTACTGTTCCGGGAAGTGGGTTTATTTGGACGCTTTCGCAGGAATTGGTCAATGATAGCTCACACGTTCTCAATGGAGTTCATGCCCTGCCTCTCTTTCCATCGTTGTGTTGCATCTTCTTTACACAAGTGTAACTAATTCTGTGAATTCAATAACCGCTTTTTACTTTGCTTGTGTCATTAAGAGACAATTAAGACAGAGGGTCAATTGCAACAAACATTCAGATTTAGTACACATCAAGTGTACTAACTTCAGGACAGCTAGTACGGTACTTTCCTGAGGATCATCCCCAGCTGCAGATTAAGTTAGTTCCAATTGCAACGAACAAACAAGTTGGGGATCAGCTGATCGTCAGGGGCCAGTTTTTTAAAAACTAGCCTATTCAAAAAACTGAATTTCGTAATTGTGATTATATGTTATCTGGATAAATGTAATCCAGCAGTGACATTTTCTGAAAAACCAGATCAAAATGATCCAGATAAAAGTAATCTCGATCACAAAATGTTGGATTACAAAATCCGGATCAATTTGATCCAGATTAAAAGTTTTGAAAAACCGGGCCCAGGTTTAGTACGCAGCAGAGGATCAAGACTATTTCTAAACCTCAAGTGGAGGGTGCGATCACATACAAATTGATTCCAGTTCGTTATAGTTCAAAGGATTTATGTGTTTAAGCATTTGCATTTTTTTCTGCAAAAAAATAAATAACAATAAAAAATATATGTAAAACATAAATATAATACATTTTAATTAGCTGGTAGTCAACGAGGTGCAAAAGCAGGAGGAGAGGATGAGGTGCGTAAAGGCCGTTTCCCAGGCCAAGCAGGGAGAATGGATGAGATGGGAGAGTGTGGAACAATGCAAGATTGGCTGGCAAGACCTATGGACAATGGAACAGAGCAGGATCAACATATGATGTGCTCCCATCACCACAGAACCTAAACCTCTAGGTAGGAAAGGATCGCTCATGTCCTTTGTGTTCATCACCTGCAACATTAAGGCACATTTTGACAGGATGTAAGGTGGCTCTTAGCCAAGGACGGTTTACTTGGCGCCATGACCAGGTGCTGCGATGTTTGGCCTTAGCATTGGAAGACAAGCGTAACATGACCAATAAGTTGCCACCAGTTCCATCAAAAGACAACATTCCTCTGCCCAGGAGAGCAACCGCCAAGAAAAGGTGTTAAAACCAAGCCTTGCCCAGGACAACTGGAAGCTGCTAGAGACTGGAAAATGCTGGCAGATGTTGGTCAACGTCTTATTTTTCCACCTGAGATTGCCACCACTAACCTTCGACCAGATATTGTCTTGTGGTCTGGATCACCCCGTCTTGTTCACCTGGTAGAGTTAACAGTACAATGAGAGGATGCTGTAGATGAGGCGTATGAGAGGAAGAAACTGCAGTATGCTCAACTAGCCGCTGAAGCGGAATAACAAGGATGGAGAGTCCGGGTTTACCCAGTGGAGGTGGGTTGTCAAGGATTTGTGGCACACTCTACAACCCGGTTTCTCAGATACGTCGGATTCAGTGGCCAAGAGTTGCGTCGCACAGTGAAGAACTTGTCTGAAGCAGCAGAGAGGAGCAGCAACTGGCTGTGGTTGAGACGGAAAGATTCTGTTTGGGGATCTCAAGCACAATAGAAAGAAAGAAACGCTGATGTACGGGTAAGTAAGCTGGGCTGAATTGAGTGGGGGGCGGAGGGGGGTGATGCTGAGACACCAAAATCACTGTCGAGCCCTCATAAGGTGTCGTGGGCTAGTCAACGAAACACAGAGGATGGAAGGTGCCCACTTGAAGACCCCAGAGATGTACCCTACTTAGCTCAATCCAGACTGTTGTCATGCTGATGCGCTGGGGAGACCGCACTGTGGTTGATCCCCGGAGTCAGCGTTGCAGCCGTTGTGTGTGCTGATGCGCTAGGGAGGCAATAAACTGAGCCCTGGAGCCAGCATTACACTTCAGCCATCAACACCAGGCAGAAGGAGATCTACATCATCATATGGAAGGAAACGCAAATGGATGGAGACACAGATGGACCACATTAGTTTACTGTAAAGCTATGTCTTAGTTGGTGCTTATCTTGGCGAGAGCCAAGTTCAAATCAGCATGAAGTTTTAACATCTACTCTCGTGTAATGGAAATCATAGTTTTGCGTGGTATATACACAACGTGTTTATCCGCATAATTATAAACAAAGACCATAAATCAGAGCAAGAATTTATCAAAGCTGTACATGTAATCAGATATGAAATCGAGTCAGCCAAGTATATAAAGGGGTGATATTCATTGTGTTCATACCAAAGAAGGCATGGATGGCAGTCGTGCACAGAATTACTCGACAGAGCAGAAACTTTATTTTGTCGAGCAATGCCAACAGCAATTGAATGGAGCATCTGACCATCCTTTGCCCCATGACATACAGCCTAATTACATTGTTTATGTCCAATTTGCCTGCCTCAATAGAAGGAGCTATTGATAGTGATAGCACTGGGGTTGATTCACAAGAACCTGTCCCAGGAACGCCAGATAAGATTCACTGCAGTTCAGTCAGCATATTGGCTAAATGCAAATAGTAGTGTTACATTAACAGGCCATTCTTCACAGGTGCAGAGAGAGACACGCGGTGTGAAGAGGAAATACCCTGCGACAATTCCAGTTCAATCATTCCAAATATTTTTCAAATCATCTCATATCTACATGTATTATAATTGTGCATTTATTCTACACAAAACAGTCCAATAGTAGAAGATTGAGCCTGCTGGCAGTTTATCAAAATAATAATTAAGAGCACAGCCCAAATATTATACAAATTACCTTGCAGTACTATTTATTAAGACTTAGTGCACCCTCTAAACAGATCAAAATAATTTCAACTGTTTCTAAGGTGCACTAATCATCAGTAAATAATACATATTGAGTTCTCTATAGATTTTTCTACTCTTTACTGTAGGCGATTCAAGAGCGGGGAGGAGGCGAGGCTGTAGAGTGCTATTCCCTCATGTCCCTGGTCCCTGGTGGAAACCTGCCCTCCATCTGCCGCTCATCCACTGAGGCAGTGTTATCGTCTGTACCAGAAGGGAAATGGGCTCACACATCTTCAGAACCAAGGACTATGTTTTTCAGAAAGAGATTTCACAGGTGTAATACCAATGAAGCATCTATTGAAAATCAAATAATTATACAGGCCCATAATACACAAGTTTGCAGTACGATCACAATCAAATAGTGACCAGATTACAAATGTATCACATGTTGATAGTGACACTTCTCTTGAGCAGGCAATCCAATTTTCAGATCATGAAGAGGGACCATTAGGCTTGGAAGCTGAAGAGGACGGGGTAGACAAGGTGGGGAGGGGGCAGAGAGGGAGAGGGGTAGGGGTAGGGCAGATGTAGTCCAGAGGCCAGGTGGGTGGAGGATGATCCAATATGCATGGAGTGTGCTGTACATCAGCGAGCTCTTCCGGTGTTCGAGAGACAAATGCTGAAATTATCTGAAAAAGAGCACATTAAAAAAAATAAATGACTACTAAATCAGGAAGCAAGAGACCAGCAGTTACACAACGAGAAGATGCAACTGATACAACTAAAGCAGAAAGCTTACAAATCAAAGCATACAAAACATAACTGTAGTCGCCTTACATCTTTGCACCTATAAAATTAAAGAACAATGACGCACTCTTAAAGGAGACAGCTTAATGTCCAATCCAGTAGACTAAAGACAATATCCACCTCTATGATTTCAATTTAGCGACCTTGGAGTGACTAATAAAAGCATATCGTTATTGGGTTTTATTTAATTATATTTCACGCCTTATTACAAATTGAAAGCTCTGCTAAATGTTAGAAAATATTCTGTGTCTATATATTTGGAATCGGTTTTATTAATGGTTTCATTTCAGAAAAAGTGGCTTTAATGAAGTTTCTCGTTTTAACTTGAGTTAGTACGGTAATCCCTTCTAGTTTGGTGGTTTAATTTAGTACCCTATATCAGGAATATCTAGGGGACAGCAGTCAACATCTGGAGCTCGTTGCAACTGGGAACTATCTGGAAGTTTTTGGTTTGTTGCAGTTGGTGCTAACTAGCGTACTCGTTTAGTCTAGTCCTGAAGTACTAACCACGGCCTCATCCGCAGCTTTTTGTTCGTTGCAATTGACCCATTGAGAGTAAAGTACACCTGTTTCTCGTCATTTGCACAAACTTCCGGTTGGCAGGTAAGTCATGACGTAATCAGAGACTCGCTTTAGATACTTAGATAGGGGAGAAAGGAAAACAGGAAAACAGAAAGTAAGACGTATTCAAACTTTTTGCGTTGTTCTTGTTTTTTGTTTTAAACACATATTTCATTTTGTACCTGGATTCGGGGAATTTTTAGCATGATGTGTGGTTTTGGTAAGTTTTCTTTTTAAAAACACAACAGAATAATATAAATGTTTGCTAGTGGTAGATGACTTTGGGCCGAGATTTATTTAAGCGGAAAATTGTATCCTGATAAGGTTTGTGTATGTAATATTTAAAAAAAGCATGTGGAAAGTTATGGGTGAGTATTTATTTATTTTATTTATTTATTTATTTTTATTTAACTTATTTGAAAGTGTTCATCCTTAATATTGCAAATGTAAATGTAGGCAATTTCCGATTAAAATAGTTTTTTTTACTGTCTAGTTAAATGTGATTTAACTAGACAGTAAAAGGTTTATACAGAAATTATATGGATAGATCATAATTATTAAATATGAATTTACTTCTCATAATTAGGTAGTCACAGTGGCCGTTTAAGGTAAGATGAAAAACTCATTTGATTTTCATAAAGGACAACCTTTATAAAATAAGTTGTAGCAGAACTGTATTCTGAAAAGAACACAAATCTCCAACTACAGTTTGTTAAATGATCAAAATAAACATCGCTAAATGTATTATGTTCTTATCTGAAACCTTTGGATTGGACTGAAACTAAATGGAGTTAGGTGATACTGCTTAATGTGTGATAAATAAATGCATTACATCTTTTTAAACATTTGTTGCGTTTAAATTGAGAACAATGATTCTTGTTTGTATCATTGAACAATTTTGTCAGGAGCTAAGCCAGGTACCCTTTAGACACTGATACATTGCACAAATCCACTATTAAAGCTGCTAGTGTCTCATTTGGAGAGGGAGAGGGAGAGCGACGACCTAAAAGCATGCTTCACGTGGCTGTATTCTTGAAGTGACTTTTGTAGTCTACTCTGGATGACAAAGGTGCATCATGGCAATCCTGTTCAAATCCTCAACCTACTCACAAACATTATACTCATTCAAATATAATCGATCTGTACCAATTGTTAACCTGAAGTTACCTGTTTGTCTTTAGTTGCATGCATTCATTTCAGTACCTTGCTAACATGGTGTATGTATAGGACCACCTGACAAATTGAATCCACAGAGCAAAATGTAACACATTTTTATTAGTGTACAACAATTGATAAATGTAACGGCTAGCACTATTGATTTGTCAATTTCAAGAGAATGAAGAAAAGTAAATAGAAAATTATTAAGTTAACATGGAATGTTAGTCAAAAGACCTTAGTTTTTTTTTTCTTTAATGTTTCAGATAGACAGAAAGGCCCTCGCCAGCTGATGAGAAAAGGGATCACACTGATTTTTGTGGGACACATAAACTTCATTTTGGGGGCTATAGTCCATGGCAGTGTGCTACGTCACGTTTCTAAACCAAGTGATCAGCTCACCACAGCGTACTCTGCTGCCAATATTATCTCTGTGGTTTCTGGATTGCTGGTGAGTAGTTGAGGCCCTTGCTCAAACCTGATGGGTATATTTACACTAGAAAATTGTTTATTACACTTATACTAAATAGGTCATTTCACCTTGGCTGTGTCTTTGGGGTCAAAGAATCTTACAGGCAGAGCTTTCATGGATGGTAAAAATGGGGGATTTCATTTTCATGGGTGGGGGAGGGGAATTATATTTCATGTCAAATGTTACAATTTGAACTTAGCACTATTTTCTGTGCTTCTACTTAATTTAATGTATAGACAATGATTCTGCTTTAGTTTTAAAGGAAGACACCATTAAAGCACCAATATGTCATCAGAAATTGCAATCTATGTAGAGGATTTAACAAGTAGGGCTTGTTTGAAGGTTCGTTCGCTAGTCAGGTATTTGAAGGTAGTTCTAAACCTCTGAAGGTTCTTCAGGTGGGATAAAAGCTGGAACGAGACGAAACGGCCCGGAACAGCACTTTTAACTCAGTTGCATTACAAAACAGCGGAGAAAGTTACACACAAGTGAGGAGAATATTTTAGCAATGCAAACTGATTTAATAACCTGCTGTCATTAACCCGTGCTGGCCCAGAAAGTGTTGTGTGTCCCCCCAACAAAAAACTCCCAGAACAGTCGGTTCCTAAGGTGCAAAGGTGGCAAATTATACATAAAATACAAATGGGTGAGAATGGTAGGGAAGTGCTGTGATGGAGGTGGTCTCCAGTGCCAGGCACTCCCTCAGTGGCAACACTCTCAGTGGCACTGCTAACAGCAGCGCGGGGCACTCCTATAGGGGCAACACTCGCAGTGGCAATGCTAACAGCAGCGCGGGGCACTCCAGCAGGGATAACGCTCGCAGTGGCAATGCTAGCAGCAGCGCGGGGCACTCCAGCAGGGATAACGCCGCGAGTGGCAATGCTAACAGCAGCGCGGGCACTCCAGCAGGGATAACACCGCAGTGGCAATGCTAACAGCAGCGCGGGGCACTCCAGCAGGGATAACACTCGCAGTGGCAATGCTAGCAGCAGCGCGGGGCACTCCAGCAGGGATAACGCTCGCAGTGGCAATGCTAGCAGCAGCGCGGGCACTCCAGCAGGGATAACGCCGCAGTGGCAATGCTAGCAGCAGCGCGGGCACTGCAGCAGGGATAACGCCGCAGTGGCAATGCTAGCAGCAGCGCGGGCTCTCCAGGAGGGATAACGCCGCAGTGGCACTGCTAACAGCAGCGCGGGGCACTCCTATAGGGGCAACACTCGCAGTGGCAATGCTAGCAGCAGCCGGGCACTCCAGCAGGGATAACGCCGCAGTGGCACTGCTAACAGCAGCGCGGGCTCTCCAGGAGGGATAACGCCGCAGTGGCACTGCTAACAGCAGCGCGGGACACTCCTATAGGGGCAACACTCGCAGTGGCAATGCTAGCAGCAGCACGGGGCACTCCAGGAGGGATAACGCTCGCAGTGGCACTGCTAACAGCAGCGCGGGGCACTCCTATAGGGGCAACACTCGCAGTGGCAATGCTAGCAGCAGCGCGGGGCACTCCAGCAGGGATAACGCTCGCAATGGCAATGCTAACAGCAGCGCGGGGCACTCCAGCAGGGATAACACTCGCAGTGGCAATGCTAGCAGCAGCGCGGGGCACTCCAGCAGGGATAACGCTCGCAATGGCAATGCTAGCAGCAGCGCGGGGCACTCCAGCAGGGATAACGCTCGCAATGGCAATGCTAACAGCAGCGCGGGGCACTCCAGCAGGGATAACGCTGGCAGTGGTTTTGAATTGATTTGAATAGTTTTTGCTACTTGAATTAGTCAATGGTGTCTGATTTCAGACTTATTCAAAATGTCACGTACGCTTTGGTTTCCCAAAAGGTCAATATTTATATCAGGGGCGTCGTCTGCTCGGGCCTTGGTTTGCCCCCCCAGACGATCAATATGGCATTATGTCTTTGATGGTTGAATTTTTGTAATCCTAGTCCGGATCCGTAATTAAGGCCCTGTCCACACTATGCCTTTTAAACCGTATTAGTTGCATTTAAGCCGGCTTAAAAGTGCTAAATACGGTTTGCGTCCACACTACGCAGCATTTAATACCAGTACTGAGAACGGACTCGAGACCACCTCAGGAGGTCGTCTCGAGTCCAGTTCTAATTAGATCGCATCAGGTAGTGCGGTTTATCAGAAGTGTGGACGGTGTAATACCAAACTACATTTTTGTGTATCCTCCAATATCCCAAATGCTTTGTGGTATGTTTGGCTGAAATACTCAGAGCAGGCCTGAAGGACTTGCTATCAGTGTACACTCCGCACTAGGTATTCATTTTATGCTTCAAAAATCTGTCAGGACATCTCTGTTAAACTAGTGGGGAAAATAACAAAAACACAACATTAAATTAGGTGACTGCAAAAATGAAATGCGAGTTAAAAGTAGGATCAGGGATGAACAAATTACGTAATTTGTCAGCTGTTTGAAATAAAATTAAGAGAACCAGAATTGGGCTCAGGCAAGATATGAAGGTAAAAACAAAGATTGTTTTGTAATTAACAGATTTTTCTGAGTTTAATTATAAAACAGAATCAGCTCAATTTGTTTAAAGGGACTTCACCTGATTAAAAATAAAACCTGAAAACTCCAAGCCCTACTTGTGTGTGTGTGTGTGTGTGTGTGTGTGTGTGTGTGTGTGTGTGTCGATTTACTTTTTCCACAATACTTGTTATATTTCATTTATGCAATATGGACCTCTGTTAATATGGGGCATAACACATTATTTTAAAATAAAATACAGTGCATGGTGGGATACTATCATATTAATTTCCACGGTTCGTTGCGCTGCTGGGAATTGTAACTGAACTATTCTAATGGTGTGTGGACGCATTAAGCCCGACTAAACATGAAACGGTACTTCAGTATGGATGCTTTGAGCTGTATTAATTAGAGCGGTTTCGAGTACGGTTCTCGAGATCGGTTATGTAGTGTGGACAAACTCTAAATTGGCGACGGTTGCTATGTGATGTAATTGGTCGCATTCACAGTTCTCAAGGCATCGGCGGCATTCATTTATTTTTGACTGATAGTTCATTGTTTTCCAGTGATTTTATATCAACAACACAATTACATTGCATTTCTTATTTCTGTACTATAATATTGTTTATCATGATGAGTCGAAGGGAAATGTTGGATATGTTTGCCACAGCAGGTGGAAAACGGAAGAAATTAAACGCAGCGAGACAACAAGGAGGGATTCACTTGCAGAAGAAACTATTAATATTTTTGGTGCCCAGGTACAATTATTTATACATGCTCTAAAGAAAAAGTACAATAGATTTAAAAAACGAAATTTGAGCTGTGCTGTGTGCTGTGGTTTGTTACCGGAATGCATAGCGCTCTACAATTTCACAATGGATCGGTACACTACAGTATTGGATACGTTCTGGTTGAAATGTACTGTTATAATTAATGTTTTAAAATGTTGCATCGTTTAAATATGCATTTATAGGGAAATAAATGATTGGGGAATGTTCTACATGTATGCAAATGCTAGTATTAGTTGGGCAAATTAGAAGCTATTTTCATGCATGAAAAGGATAAAAAAAGGCATACAGCTTACTGGGGATGAGAGATTGAGCAATTTTGGGTTATTGTGAGCTAACCCGACAAGCAAAAACATTAGACTTGCAGACTGGCGTTGACAAATTTGCTATGATGAAAGCGAGAACCTACCCCCTTTTTATTTTAGTTTATTCATGATTATCTGTAAACAACATGTTGTTTAAAACATTGCATATTTCTACTTTTGACATTCACAGGAATGTGGTACTTATTTAGAAGTTTATTGTTGAAATGTATCAAACTTAACTCGAGGTTGTAAGCATGAATCAGATCTGGTGATGTGTTCGGATGGACGCTCTAAAATAGTTAAACTGCGTTCTTACCCCTGGCTCTCTCTGCAATACGTTACATTTTTTTAAATGATTCCAGCGATGTAGTCTAATGTCCCTACTGCTACTGTAAAAAGATTAAAAAAGGTACTATATTAAACGAATAGCAGCAGTAGTTACAGTATGTAATTGGGATATCGAAAGCTGGCAGCAGAGCAAGTCGTTTTATTGAAAACGACAACCGTAATGTTGCACATTTTATTACTATAAAATGAAGCTTGGTGGAAATACATTTTCGAGTTTGTTAAACTAGTGCCGTGCTTTAAAAGTACTTGCATTGCACATTTTGTAGAATTTATTTTAAGAATAAGAATGATCTCTCGTTGTAAACTGGCTCAGTTATTGTCCTTTTTCTCGTCCATGATGATATTTGTGACGGAGAATGTTCAATGTTGACAACTTTGCCCGCCCTCAGAATTTCTTAAATGACGCCCCTAATTTACATAAATCGGGTTAGTTATTTTATTGTGATAAAATGGCTGCCTTGTATTTATTTATTGAGCCCTATGGATATCTTCTGGGGATTGGCCCCTTTTAGAAAGCAAGTGCCAACCCATGGTGATATACTGTAATACCTCCCCCCCATGTGACCTTATTTAAAAGACCCATTTTATAACAAAAAAATGTTCTGCCAGTCTGAATTACTTTTGTTAAGCTTTTTTTGGTTTGGCAGAAAATTAGCATTTATTTTAATCAGACTAGGAATACAGGCTTTTTACAGGCTTGCTACTTATCATTGTAACTCATCAGAAAACCTGCTACACCATGTTTGTTTTATTATTGTCATTGTGTATTTTGTAGTTAAGGCTATCATAATGCATATGGATGCTATATATTATACCAGCAAGTTTTAAAACAAGAAAATATTTACCTTTATATAAAAGATAACATTTCTGGAAATGTAAAATCGATTTTTTAAATACACATGATAATGGTAACGGGTCCCAAGCACATTATTATAAACTTAAACACTGGTATGAATTACTGAAAGATACATAATTGGAAAATAACATAACTGCCAATAAAGAAAATGAAAAGGAAACTGTGAAATCATTACATAACAGCGACAGCTGGAGTGGTCCGGACCACTGTGAGTGAGTGGTCCAGACCACGGGCCACAGAATGCTACAACCCCTTTTGTCGCTAGGGTTCCAGCAATGGTAGCCCTAGTCTCAGATTTAACGAAGAAAACAATGCTAAAAATAAGTTTGCCACACAAGGTGAGCGCTAGCCTCTTTAAAAGATGTCCCACTCCAGGAACCTACTACACTACGCAAACCCTCTCTATATTGTTTGAGATCAACATCCCCTAAACTAACCTACTGGTGTGTGGGTGTTTTTTTTTTTTTGGGGGGGTGGGTGTGAACAATTATTTATTTTCCCCACACTTTGGGAATAGGGAACTATGGGAGACAATAATAATAATAAAAAAAAGCAAACAGAAATACAACATATCCAGACAAAAACAAGAATATTACAAGAAGATACAATAAACTATTGAAACTAAAAATATTAAGGACAAAATATTCTTTAATTAAATGAAAGTTGTCCTAAGGGGAAATGCCATAATTTTATTAATGATAATAGATGCACATGATCTTACTCAAACAACTGTGCCACTTTATCGGCAGCAGTATCCCATGCCGCCATTGTGTTGGAGGTGGCTAAGTGTAGCCGAGCTGTAGATCTTTCCAAAAGAATGATGTCATGTAAATAGATTAACCAGACAGAAGAAAAGGAGATAGACGGCTCCACCCAACACTTCAGGATAGTTTTCTTGGCTGCGATCATCCCTGCCAGGAAAAGCCTCCTAGATTGTAATGGCAATGCTAACTTGAGAGTCATCACCCAGCAAAAGCACCTCGGGAGAGAGGGGCATGACCACACCCACCAGAGTGCCCATAGTAGCTACAACAAACTGTCACTTTTCGGGCACTCCCAGAACATATGCAAGTACGTGCCCGTCACTCCCAAGGTACAAGCCTGGCAGGTGATACTGGTGTGAAGAAAGAATTATACCCATTTTTTTCAACCAAAAACAAGTTTTTATTCATTTTTTGTATTTATAGGAGGGGGGGAACATTGCAAAAACTGTAAAAAAAAAAAAAAAATCACATAATTATTGGTTTTGTTGAGTTAGAGTGATTTTAGAGCAATCACTCAGGTTCCAAACGTATTGTAAATCAATAACACCCCTAACAAAGAAAACAAGTGGGGGAAAAAAAGCCAGAAACATTTTTTTAATATTTTATAACTAGTTGAGAACTGCAAAATACAAAAGCAAGTGTATAAATTTGAATCAACAACAATTATAGAACACATATAACTATTGTAACATTTTGTAGGTTCCCTGACTAACTCACAGGACGGCTAAACCGTTTGCCTGACAAACACAAACACTCCGTTTTAATACATGAAAACAAAAGGCTTCATCAGTACCTTTTAATTACGGTTGAGTACACTATCATTGGGGCTTTCCACACAGCAGTAGACTGACTGATCACTTTTAATAATTTACAATAACAGCCAGGTGCAGGTGATAATTAACAGTAAAATAATTATCAAAAACAACACAGGTTTTTGGCAGGGAGGATATTAACCCCCTCCCTGCTGTGCTACACTATATACATGCTATTCACAGATTTATCTGTAAGTATCCAGTGTGTGACACTTTTCAAAGCAGACCTCCATCTGTCACAAAACTATCTGTGCTTACAGGTGTGCGTCTCCATCCCCCTCAACGTCTGGCTCGTTGTGATCGCTTTCTTCATTTTCTTCCTCTTACTTTGAGAAATGCATTTCTTCACTGGATTCTTTTGAAATCTTAATCTAAACTACTTTCATAGTCACTGACTTCTTCCTCCATCATCTCTGCAAGTTCTTCAGGCTGTCATGTCTTTCTCTGCCGTCTGCTCTCTGCCATAATGCTCTCTCCATTTTGTCTGCGGTTCTCTGTTCAAATCGTTTTTCTCTGGCTTTTGAAGAGCTACTCGACTGGTTCCTCTTTTTTTCCGATCAGAGATAATTGGGGGAACACCCTGTGTCGGTTTTCTCCGCTCAAAGCCGACACATGACCTGTTAAAACAACAGGTTTTTTTGCGATGTCGGACTGAGTCCGACATCGGACTGGAACGGGATTTTTGCAATGTCGGACCAGGTCCGACAAAGGACCACAAAGGCTTAACATTGTAGGATACAAGTTCATCATATATGAATGAAACAATCCCTGCATTGGGGGTAGAGCTGTAAAAGAGATTTACCAGTGGATGAGGATGTAAAGGGGCACCCCAGGGAACCCCATATTCATGAAGGGATGAGTGTAGCTTGAGATATAGAAAGAAAGAAAAGCCTGGAAGTGGGTATTGTTCTTGCAAATCCTGAAAACAGATGCCAGAATCATTCAAGATATCTCTGTGTGTTGCGTGTCTACCAAGGAGAAGAAACAAAAGGTTAAGAAGCCAGTTAAGAAGGCATTACACCAAATAGGGGATAGTGTGCAGTACATTATGCATACGAAAAAATATGTGAACTTTATTCCAAGTTTGCAAAGTATTGGCAATATCGGTGTCCATACAAATAAAAAAAAATACATTTCAACACGAACTACCGGAGCGGTCTTTTTAACCGCTATATTAAAATGCATATAAAACTACAGCAGCGTCGCACGCTACCAAACTGTTCTGTGTGAAACAAAATTAGAAGTACAAATGGGACTACCAAATGCAATCATGCATCCCGATATGTGTGTGGGATTATTATTATTATTTTTTAAACAATACAGTAAACGCAGATGTCAAAACAGCGTGTTTATTTTAACATACCAAACATAGTGCTTAACTGAAATGACTATTTCCTCACTTATTTCCCCATAATATCTTTGAATTCTTTATCGAGATATTTATTGTGCTGCTTATCATAAAGAACAGGCTATTGCTGCACTGGTATAATTGGACGATCCCCTATCTTCCCTATGATATTTGGAGCACAAATGAGCATGAAGAACACAAGTTTGCAAAAAACTTTGTTTGACATTATTGTTTTCCTCCAGGATTGTTTGACACCATTGTTGCAGCCTGCTTGGTACATGTGATGGACACCAGACTTGGGGGAGGTGTTGGAAGAGGAGTTATGATTGGTTGCATTGTGTTGCACATGTATGCAGATGCTGGGCTATTAAATGGGTTGGTTTTAGCAGCTTAGATGACTTTTGAGATGCAGTGGGAGCTTATGACACTTTGTGGAGTTATTTTATACAAGTGTTATCTGTTTACCCATCTTATTTTGTGCCTGAGTTTGACTCTGTTGGCAATTAAACGATAATTTCCATCTCCAGTCTTGAAATAGTTATTTTTTTTGTTTGTTTGTTTTTTTTGTAATATAATCATGCACACCAAGATTACATTAATGTTCAAAAGCTCAAAAGATGGAACTTACAACTCTTAAAAGTGGATTGTACAAAAGATGGAAAGGGAAAACCTGTTAATGTGCATTGTTCAAATATTAAAAAGATGGAACATCCAACTTAAATGTGTGGAATGTAAAAGAAAAATTCACTTGCCACACAATGCCTTATTACACACGGCACAGCTGTAATGTGTCTGGTCTAATATATCAACTCCAAACTTCGTGGAATTATAAAACTGTGCAGTCTCTGGGATCTTCTTTGCAGCATTCCTGATGGTAATGGAAGGATGAAGCGTGCTCAGCAAAATTACATTTCTTGGTTGCACTTGTAGACTGTTATAGTGCAGCCCTTCTGCGTCCACAAGTTGATACACGGCCCGTCCATCGACCTCTATCTAAGCTAGGTAAATGCTGCCTCTAGGGTGGTAACAAAAATCTAACGTGTGTATGCAGCTGTGGCTGTGTGTGTCTCTGTCCCAAAATTTCTACAACTTCGTTATCACTTTCACTGTCACTATCAGTAACCTCATTGTGATCACAGTAAGTATCAATACTGTCTCTTGATCTTGTAGTGCATTAAGTATACAATTTATTTAAATATAAATGAGTCTCTAGGTGCCCTGTTAAGAACGTCCAAATGTTAATAACTGAGACATACCATATTTGTTTGGCGGGATCATGTAGATCTCAGATTCCCTTAGACAATAACCGACATTCACACAATGTGTCAAATATACAACAATAGTTTAAGAATAAAAAGGGGTGCACAACAAATCTAATTACAGAAAGGAAAGGCTATTGGTTAGAAATATGCGTCAATAGTGCCCAGTTCATTGATTCCAATGTCAAACAATTACAACAACCCTAACCTCATGTGGCAAAGTGGTGATTGATTACAGGTGCGTGCAGTGCAGAGTGGATATAAGAACACACAGACAATGATTTTTCAGGTGCAAGGGTGTTTATTGATTTAGTATACAATGTCCAGAGTCTTATGGTGAACACCTGTAAATAATGAATGATAGAAGTGATACAACAGCATGTATCACTTTGTTTGTAATCCTGTTTTGTTTTACCTGAAGCCAAATAACAAAAGTCCAAGTTCTATTACACCCACACAAACACAGTTACCAGTGAGTGATTATTAGTGCTCGTGGTGCAAGACAGTTCTCCGTGAACAAAGGGGTAAGTATTGGTGTCTGGGTTTGATGCTGGCTGAATAGCGACAGCTCTGGATCTTTAGAAGCAGTCTAAAATAACAAACAAACAGTTTTTACTTAGACAACTAAAGCACGACACTCACATTTTTAGCAACACAGGATACTCCTTCTAGGTTTGTTCTAACCATTTACAAAGAAACAGATCACACTATGTCCCCTATTTATACCCTCGCTCATGACCCCTAGGTTAACAAGCGCATCCGCTCCTCCAATCCTCGGATGCCATGCCATTTACCGTCTGGGCAATTGAGTTTCGGTACCTTTGCTTTCCCCCTTTCCTAAATGACCGACTTCCACCTACCTTAAGGAATAAATTGTTGTGCTATTTAGTTAAGGGTACTCTATTCCTTTTACACAGTGCCCTCGCAGGTCGAGAGGGAGATATAACACCAAGAATCATTCAATCTCTGTCATATGTCATTAGCATACATGGTTAATATACTAATATTAAATATGGTTTATCACAATGTCTACTGCATTAGTATTTTCAATACTCGTTTCTTGTTGTAATCGATCATGTCAATATGCGCAAGAATTAATTCAACTTCCCATTCAGAATGGAATCCAACATTCCAGTACCTAATTTAGCAAATTAGTTTTACTGTGTTAATTTAGACATGATGTACCAAACTAATATTATCTACCTCAGTTGATTTATATATTCAAATTAACTCAGAAATGGGGCAGTGATCAAATTCTCTGCATTTTGAGGTAACTCCTTTTTGAGTTGCTCATTTCAACAAACAAAATACATTTCTTACACACTCTAAAACAGGAAGTTCTATTTTATTCCTAGAACAGTTTATCCACTAACTTGATACCATTTACTACAGTTACTTTCTCGAGTCAAAGTATTAAATGTTGAATACTTATCGATTTCCATAAAAAGAAGTCAATCTGTGTCGATGAATACTTCGGCTCTCTGGATCCAAATTTCCAATGAAAACGGTACTTTGCTGTATGCCTTGTATTGCGTACGCTCACAATAATAATTTTCAAATGGATATCGGCTTGTTGATCTCCAAGTCTTGCAGCATTATAGTTGGCAGTTTTCCAACTGGAAATTGATCAGACGTAACTCAATTCAGATAATGCGTTGCAATTGAAAAGTTATGAAGTTCGTAGAAGTGTTCTTGTTGCAATTCTTGGGATCTTCCAAAATGTAACTGCTGGCTTTGCTTCAGTTCGTTTTGTTCAGCAACATAAAACAGACCCGCTTTCCAATTAATGCAGTATCCTGTTTACTGATGCAGTCTCTCGTAGGACAGACGGCAGGGCCCGTCCTCAGAAGATGATTTTAGCCACTCTTCAGAACATTGGTTCTTCCTTGCCTTCCATGAATTTGAGCGCTTATGCTCCCATGATTCAGAAACTTTCTTCAGAGCAGTTTAGCCTCCATTTCGTTCCTCCGAACTCCAAGCCACTTCTAGCGGGTGGAGCTCACTTCTTTCTCTTGCCTGGAGCGCTGTTCCTTCTGTGGGGCACATTTCTAGTGTGGGAAGCTTGTATGGGAAGCAAGCATGGAAAGCTCGTATGGGAAGCTCTTTCATGGGGTAAACAAGCGTTTTCTGAAAGTCGCGTAGCTGTTTTGTTGGCCTGAATTCCATGCCGTGATTGGCTAGTTTGGTTATTTTGGTCTGTGCCCAAGTCCACGTGGGTTGTTTCTCATTGGTGGTTCTCGTTCAGAGACAGCCCATTGTTCTCAATTGGTCCGTGGCTTCGCCCCTTGTCGGCTGTGTTTGAGGGGTACTGTTCTCTGTCTGAGGCATCAAAGCATACTTAACTGTCTGGCTTGCCTTCCGCAAGATACTGCTGGCGCCTAAATGATTAATTCAGTGATAGGAAAAGATAACACTTGTCCAGCAGTTAGTTCACAACTCTTTCTAAAAGCATTCTTTTGTCAGTGGGAGAGTTTGAGCAGAAACCAAGTAGACACAGAGAATGGTTTAAGACCACCCTTCTGTATATTTCAATTCTGTTAATTTCATACACAGAATTATATTATGACCCACTCTGACGCTACAGTCTGGTGCATTTTTGTGTCCACTTTCATCTTCCAAGAACTCCTGAAAATACTGACTTGCTGTACAGTCGTACGTTGTTTTAGTTTTCACTAGACAAATATTTCTGCAGTTGATAAATAAGTCATTTGTCTGAAGGTATCCTATTATATCTATTCAAAATAAATGCAAAGCTTTCAAATTCTGCAGCTTGATCGCTACAAGACTAATCCAAACCCACCGTTTTTACTACGACTGTCCAAAATGACAGCTTTCAGTAGTTCTAGGTATAACGTATTATATCTCCAGAAGTTTCTGCAACCCTGGGTCTACTGATGCTTTGAGATGTTTAATACATATATTTAGGAGGAAAAATCATTTAAAAATCGCGATCGGTCAAAAAGACCAATCCGGTAGTTCATGTTAAGCCAGAAAAGGGGAGATCCTGCAAGCGTTACGGTTGAACTAAAATCGTCAATGGGACACTAAGAACCCAGAGTTTCTGGATGAAACCACCTCTTCATAGCCCTAAGCTGAAAAGCTCAATGTTAATATTGGAAATTCGGTAGGGCGAGACACCCAGCGGTTTCAGAATGCTGCAAGGTAGCTAAACGAATTCTGGAGTTGTTACCATTCCAGATAAATTTCGAACAGAGCAAATTAATCTTAGTAAAAATTTGGGGGGAGTGATAAAGGTAACATGGAGAACAAGAAGGTAATATGTGGCAGCACATTCATTTTAATCACAGATATTCTGCCATGAAGGGTAAGCTGAAGCGGTGACCACCTATCCAAATCTAACTAACCTACTGTTTGATGCTCCTGAAGTCCCAGCGTCGCAGCGACTCTGGGTCGATTGTGACAGTCCTGGCTGAGCAGAGTCTTCACAGGCACCGTCTTGCAGTTGAAGGGTTCCATAATAGTTATCCTGCAGAGTAGACGCTATCCTCCTGGATGTCAAGAAAGCGGCCCTCTGTGTTACGTAGCGGTGTAATTGCCTCGAACTGTGGCGCAGACGCTTTTCGCTTTTTAGCTGCGCTGCCTCCCCCGGCACCCCTCCCCCAATCCAGATCTCCGATCAGCTCCGCGCCAGGCGTAACTGCTCAATTGGTTGCCTAGCAACGTATCTCCTGTTATACATGCCAGCTGCACACATCCGTGCAAGAACCAGTGACCAGGGTTGTTTATTTGTTTACCCGGTTTGAGTGGTTGATAAAAACTGGTGCACTCTCACGGTCGCCAACCACACCGAGACTGGGTGGGAGGAACCAAGGAAATTGATTGATTTAACATTTTAAATGATTCCATTTACATTCCTGCAGTGTTAGACTAATGTATAATTATGAAAAAGCTGAATATCCAAGTGGCCTGTAGTTCTTAATAACCTGTACTGGCACTAGTGAAATTCACTTTTAAAAGCTGGTGACACAGACGCGCTTTGAACTTTATACAGTTAATGTAAGTTTTAATAATGTGATGAGGCTATATATATATATATATATATATATATATATATATATATATATATACACACTACTGGTCAAAAGTTTTAGAACACCTCCATTTTTCCAGTTATTATTGAAATTTACGCAGTTTAATGTCTCAATGTACTCTGAAATTAAAGCATAGAACAAATAAACAATTGGAGATAAAAAAGAAATCATGGAATCGTTTTGTTTAACAAAATTTAATCTAAATGTTTGACTCATCAAAGTAGCCACCTTTTGCAGATATAACAGCCGAACACACTCGTGGCATTCTTTCTACAATGGAAATCAAATATTGTTCTTCCCAACACTGTTGCAGAAGTTCCCACAAATGTGTTGCACTTGTAGGTTGCTTTGCTTTCACCCTTCTGTCCAGTTCATCCCAAACCAGCTCGATGGGGTTTAAGTCTGGAGACTGTGCTGGCCATTCCATGATTTGAAGCCTACCGTCTTGTTCTTTTCTTCTAAGGTAGTTCTGACATAGCCTGGAGGTATGTTTTGGGTCATTATCTTGATGTAGGATGAACCCCTGACCAACTAGGCGTATACCACAGTGTATTGCATGGCGCTGCAAAATGCTGTGGTAGCCGTTTTGGTTCAAGGTGCCACTCACTCTGTGCAAGTCGCCGACTCTGGATCCAGCAAAAGAGCCCCAGACCATCACGCTTCCTCCTCCATGTTTGACAGTTATTATTATTATTATTATTATTATTTGTTTATTTAGCAGACGCCTTTATCCAAGGCGACTTACAGAGACTAGGGTCTGTGAACTATGCATCAGCTGCAGAGTCTCTTACAATTACGTCTCACCCGAAAGACGGAGCACAAGGAGGTTAAGTGACTTGCTCAGGGTCACACAATGAGTCAGTGGCTGAGGTGGGATTTGAACCGGGAGCTCCTGGTTACAAGCCCTTTTCTTTAACCACTGGACCACACAACCTCCTAGGTGACACAGTTGGTGTCACACACCGAGGAACCATCCTTTCGCCTACTCGACGGCGTACAAAAACCCTGCGTGATGAACTGAAGATTTCAAATTTTGATTCATCGGTCCATAAGATCACCTTCCAGTCTTCAGTAGTCCACTGGTGGTGCTTCATGGCCCAGGCAAGCCTCTTTTTCTTATTTTGCCATCTTAGCAATGGCTTTCTACTGCCACTCGACCTGTCAAACCTGCAGCTCGAAGTCTTCTCTTCACAGTTGAAACTGAGACTTGCTTACTTCGACCAGTGTTAAGCTGTGCTTGAAGCTGTTGTCCTGTGAGCCGCCCATCACGCAAGCTGTTGACTCTCAGAAACTTGTCTTATGATTCTGTTGTGGCTTTGGGTCTGCCAGACCTCTTCCTGTCAGAGTTTCCTCCAGTTTCCAAGTGCCTTTTGATGGTGTAGGAAACTGTACTCACTGACACCTTGGCTTTCTTTGCAATTTCTTTAAAGGAAAGACCTACACTTTTAAGGGTTATAATGGTCTGTCTGTCTGTCTTCCTTTGTTAATTGCCTTTTTCTCGCCATTATGATAGCAATATACTACTTCCTGCAGTACAATACTGTCCAAATAATGCTTAAGAGGGTGTAGTAACACAGTCTGTTCCAACACTGCTTTTATACAGACAGAGGGTTTGTAAGTAATCAACAAAAGTTGGGACACCTGTAGGAATTGTTAGCATCAACTTTCAAGGCTTAATTTACTTCCATTGCTGCAGAACAGCTGTAAGTTGTTAACCCATTACTTGTTCCCTGAAAAGGCCTTTTGTATAACTCTGAAATGTACATTTATTTTTCAGTTTTGGTAACCTAAACTTTTTTAACCTCTGGCAGTTTACCGCTTACCTTTGTACCATTTTCAGGTTATTCACTGGACTTGAACGGCTTAAATTTCAATAAAAACTGGAAAAATGGGGGTGTTCTAAAACTTTTGACCGGTAGTGTATATATATTGTGGGTGTGTGGGTGCACACAGACCAAGCAGACAGTAGTTTCCAATCCAAGTTGGTTTATTAAACTTCACAAAAACACAAAAAATAAACTTGCTTGCTTACTTCACAACAGAAAATACCATCCTAGTTGTGAGATGCAATGTAAAGAAAATAAACAGTTCAAACAGGATTTGTATAACCAAAAAAAAACAACCAAAATGTAAACTAACTGGACAGTTCACCACATCCAGTTGAATTACTTGGTTCCAGGGTTTTACCAGGTTGGTTGTTGGCTTCAGCTTGTCTCCAGCATGTAAAACCAGCGGCGTCTATTTCCCGTTGCTGTATTCCCTTCCAACAGCTTAAAGGAAAGAAGGTGTTAGTTGCAAAGGCAGTTCTTTTAGCTTCTGTTTTATATTGACGGTCCGTCTTGGTTGTGGATAACCTCACGCTGCTCACTGGTTAGAAGCCAACCTTGACTGGCTGTGAAGGCTTTCTTTTAAAGGGTGCTGCATCATCTGGTAATGGGACGGTTACAGGCTACAGGTGCGGGCAATTTAGGCTAATGGGAATTAACCAAGGTACAACCTTGGTCCCCTACCTAACCACACCTGCAGCCTGTTTACCCGTTAACTCCTTGACGTCATGGCAGGCAAGTATGCTGACCACAGGTCTATCATTGTATTATCTGCCACACCTGTGGGCTTGTTTCTAGCCTGCCATGAACGCCTCCTGCTGGTGAATCTGTGAGCTGGCTCACTATATATATATATATATATATATATATAGTACTGTGCAAAAGTTTTAGGCAGGTGTGAAAAAATGCTGTAAAGTAAGAATGCTTTCAAAAATAGACATGTTAATAGATTATATTTATCAATTAACTAAATGCAAAGTGAGTGAACAGAAGAAAAATCTAAATCAAATCCATATTTGGTGTGACCACCCTTTGCCTTCAAAACGGCATCAATTCTTCTAGGTACACTTGCACAAAGTCAGGGATTTTGTAGGCATATAGTCAGGTGTATGATTAAACAATTATACCAAACAGGTGCTAATGATCATCAATTCAATATGTAGGTTGAAACACAATCATTAACTGAAACAGAAACAGCTGTGTAGGAGGAATAAAACTGGGTGAGGAACAGCCAAACTCAGCTAACAAGGTGAGGTTGCTGAAGACAGTTTACTGTCAAAAGTCATACATCATGGCAAGACTGAGCACAGCAACAAGACACAAGGTAGTTATACTGCATCAGCAAGGTCTCTCCCAGGCAGAAATTTCAAGGCAGACAGTGGTTTCCAGATGTGCTGTCCAAGCTCTTTGAAGAAGCACAAAGGAACGGGCAACGTTGAGGACCGTGAGACGCAGTGGTCGGCCAAGGAAACTTACTGCAGCAGATGAAAGACCCATCATGCTTACTTCCCTTCGCAATCGGAAGATGTCCAGCAGTGCCATCAGCTCAGAATTGGCAGAAAACAGTGGGACCCTGGTACACCCATCTACTGTCCGAGAAGTCTGGTCAGAAGTGGCCTTCAGGGAAGACTTATGCCAAAAAGCCATACCTCCAACGTGGAAACAAGGCCAAGCGACTCAACTATGCACGAAAACACAGGAACTGGGGTGCAGAAAAATGGCAGCAGGTGCTCTGGACTGAGGAGTCAAAATTTGAAATATTTGGCTGTAGCAGAAGGCAGTTTGTTCACGAAGGGCTGGAGAGCGGTACACTAATGAGTGTCTGCAGGCAACAGTGAAGCATGGTGGAGGTTCCTTGCAAGTTTGGGGCTGCATTTCTGCAAATGGAGTTGGGGATTTGGTCAGAATTAATGGTCTCCTCAATGCTGAGAAGTACAGGCAGATACTTATCCATCATGCAATACCATCAGGAGGCATGTGATTGGCCCCAAATTTATTCTGCAGCATGACAACGACCCCAAACATACAGCGAAAGTCATTAAGAACTATCTTCAGCGTAAAGAAGAACAAGGAGTCCTGGAAGTGATGGTATGGCCCCACAGAGCCCTGATCTCAACATCATCGAGTCTGTCTGGGATTACATGAAGAGAGAGAAGCAACTGAGGCTGCCTAAATCCACAGAAGAACTGTGGTTAGTTCTCCAAGATGTTTGGGCCAACCTACCTGCCGAGTTCCTTCAAAAACTGTGTGCAAGTGTACCTAGAAGAATTGATGCTTGATGCTGTTTTGAAGGCAAAGGGTGGTCACACCAAATATGGATTTGATTTAGATTTTTCTTCTGTTCACTCACTTTGCATTTAGTTAATTGATAAATATAATCTATTAACATGTCCTATTTTTGAAAGCATTCTTACTTTACAGCATTTTTTCACACCTGCCTAAAACTTTTACACAGTACTGTATATATAAAAAGAAAATTATAATTTGCCATTTCTTAACATTACTGTGATCTCAGGCTGTATATAAATTTGACAGCTGGGGTATTGAAACTACACGCCACACAGATATTATCTTCTCATTGGTCAGGCCGCATGTAGCTCCAGAATTGGATGAAGATTACGGATCAGTGGAGTTTGATCCAGATCCGCTTAGTAGTACAACACCTTATGATCCGACTCCAGTGAATTTGGAATCAATCCCAATTTTTGTTCTCGTTAGTGCAACCAGCCCCAGGAGCAGCAGGTAGTCCAATATGTTATTTAGTGGACGGTTCAGTACTGTGCATGCTCAAAGATGAAACAAAGAAACCAGTCTATAGGATACTTGCACGTCGTACTTCCGCATTTTAGCTATACCGGTAAAGCAGCTTCCGGTCAGTGCAAATTTATCATCAGATATTATAATGGACCTCTTTTATACGAGATGTCTTCAAGACCTTCCGACGTCAACAATAAGCGACGTGCACAGGATTGCAAAAGTCTTATGCAAAGCTCCATCAAACAAGTTAGAAAAGGGGTAACTCTAACTGTGAAGGAGTTATCACATTGATCTATCTCTGTTTTAATTCAACGTTGCTCGACCGAATTTTAAACACCTTCAGTTAGCATGTATTACTACTTGTCTATCGTTATTTTTATGTGGTGCATAATGTGTTTATAACTAAGCTGGCAACCTGTAAGCCTTTGAACACTCTCCCACAGGTGATCAAAGACTTTGAAAATGTTGACATTTAAACATTCCAGCCGACTTATGAATTTGTTGAACTTTGTATGTGTGCTGTGTTTAATATGCAAAGTCTGCTGTGATTATGTATATGTGGTGTGTATATTGTAAAGCGCTTTGAGATGTGCTACATAAATTGCGCTATATAAAATAGATTTATTTTATTTATTTTATTTATTTATTTATTTATTTATTATTTTTTCTGCTCGTATGAGACAGACAAGGTCACAGCAGAAATCAGGATAAGGGCTCACTGTTTTAAATCTTTGAAGAATGAGAAGCTTAATAGTATGGTGTAAGAGTTCCTGTTGTAGTTTGCAAATCTGTTTTGTATATAAGAATAACAATGAATACAAAATTTTTAGTTTCACAACATTATCATTTAAAAATATACTGTGAGCATTTGTAGATATTTGCATGCTACAAATTTAAATAGCTAATATCCAGTCCCACACACTGAGTCTTTGGGCCGGCAAGCAGTACTGATTCCAGTCAAGAACTGGAACAGCGCCTGATGCAGCCTCTGACGGCCTCCTGGTATTGGTTCAGTTAAGTCTTTCTTAACAAAATGCTGACTGCAAACTTTGGTGTGTTTAGTGACTGAATTTCTCTCTTTGAATGTTTGTAAGCCACATTTCTCGTCTCTTCATTCACGGGAAATGCATGAAAACTTAGATGAATTGTACCGTGCTGAAGCGGAGCATAGGGGTACACGGCAGTGATCACTACCATTTCTTCCTCATTGCTGATAATTTAAGTTTCCCTTCCAATTCGAAGATGACCACCAATGACATTACGTATGGGATATGCCATTTTCTCTTTTTCCTTCTCAAGACGGTACTGTAAGACCTTTGTGTTGAGCTGAGCGTATTGATCGTTCCTTGAGTCGAATCGAGTCGATTTGTATTTCCCTTGCATTCGTGCTGAAAGCTGGCTCGCCACTTTCCCGGAATCAACCCGACTTTGAAAAGACAGAGCCTTTTGCCTTTCTGACTTTTCAGCGGCCTCCTCGCTTATGCGTTGTAGGCCGCTCTTTTATCTGGCTCATGTTTGTGCGACTGCCTGTGCAGTCACCCCCGAGTGGTTGTCTATTTCTTTCTGAGAGTACACAGTTCCTCCACGGGACTAGGCCTTGCCGTATCGCCGCTGTCTAGTAGACCTTGCCAGCTGCGTAGGCCCTCCCAAACAGTGTGCTCTCCCTATACTATCTATTCTACCGGGTTTTGCTGTCTGTTTCAATTTGCCCACCGCGGCTTCGCCCTTGTGTCCCCTGGTGCACGTTACGCTGACCAGGTGTGTGTGACTCGCGGTTAGGGTAGACACAAATGCGTAGCGCCCGCAAATATCCCGGAAGAGGATAAACATACCCTCTGTGCTTGGGCGACCAACATGACACTTCGTCCCTTGAGAGGGACGTGGCCTGCAGCATCTGTGCAGCTTTTCAGCCCCGGGTGAAGGAAGTTTGGTTGGAGAGGGCCACGAAGGTGAGCTCCGTGTCCTCTATGGCTGGACTGTCGGCAGCTCTTGGAGCCCCTCCTCCATGACCTGTCCCAGGACCCCCTGCTGGACATCCCCGATGCTGGGGCCTCCAGTAGTCGCTCCCCATTTCCGCAGGCGAGAAGGGTGAAGCGTTCAAGACAGATGCGGGACATTATGGACCTCAAAGCCCAGATGGCCCAGGACCTGGAGCTCTTGGCCAAACAGGCACCTGCGGCCCCCTGGCCGCAGTCCCAGCTCTGTTGCAGCCCCAATTGCCATACCCCCACCCTCCCCCAGGGGAGTTCAGGGTGGATGGGAAGAAGGGTCCAAGCTAACGCAAGAGGACACACTTTTTCTATAGCGGCCTCTGGGGAGGGGGCCTCCTTCTCCTCTGACATGCAGTTAGGCGAACCCCCTGCTGAGGAAGAACCTGGCTTCGAGGTAGCCTCAGAAGCCAGTGCTCCCCTGTTTAGCTCGGTTTCAGCACTTGTGGGATGTGCTGCAGCCTTCCTGCGGGTCCCCTGGACGCCAACGGCAGAACCACGCTGGTCCGTTTTCCGGACGCAGGCAATGGCTCCTCGCCCTCAAAAGTTCCCGGCCTTCCCAGATTTCATAGAGGAGGTATGCTCCTCCTGGGATCGTCCTGCCTTAGGTCCTAGTGTGCTAAAGCAGGCTGCACCACTTGCCTCTCTAGAAGGTGTGGAAATGCTTGGCCTAGCGGGGTTCCCCCTGGTAGACTCCACCATCGCAACCCTGGTTAAGGCCCCGCCAGTGGGTGGGTTGGCTGGAGACCCGGCGTGCCTGAACACTCAATGCAAGGTGACGGAAACGCATCTCAAGCGAGCGTATGCAGCAGAGGTGCAGGCAACTCACCTGTCAAACACGGCGAGTGTGCTCACGGCATACATGGAAGGTGTACTGTGCAAGGCCCCGCTCCCTGAGCCAATGGCCACGGAGCTACGTCTCTTGTCCAGCACGCTGCTGCAGATCTGCGGTCTCCATGGGCAAGCTCTTTGCCGGAGCCTGGCTTGCTTGATTGTGGCTCATAGATGGCTGTGGCTGTCACAAGCCAGAGTTCCTGATGCGGATAAGGCTGAGCTACTAGATGCGCCTATATCCCCAGGACATACCTTTTGGGCCAGCCGTGGAGGAGATTGTACAGAGATTTCACCGAGAACGCGAGGTGTCCTGGCAGGTGGCCGCATTGCTCCCTCCCCGCGCTTCTGCGTGGGGCAGAGCTCCTCAGATGCAGACTGTCACCAGGACAGTTCCAGTCCCCACGGGATCGCAGATCACCCTCCTATTACACCAGAAACTACTGGATCTGATGGCCGCAGCCATATTGGCTATTCAGCTGGTTCTGCTTCGCATGTGCCCGTTACAAGTATGGCTCAATGCTTTCCACCTCAACACCAAACGCGACAGAGACCGTCGGCTGACTGTGTCTCACACGTGCTCGGCAGCCCTACACTAGTGGAGGACGACCTCTCGCCTGCGTGAAGGTGTGCGAATGGGAGAAGTGTTAAACCGCCAAATGGTGACGACAGATGCCTCAAACTTGGGTTGGGAGGCAGAGGAGTATGCAGATCCTGGCCGGACCGCTCTCCACTACTTCCTCCCGGTGCTGAGTGGTACACATGTGTTGATCCGGACGGATAACACGACAGTGGTGGTGTATGTCAACCACCAGGGTGGCCTATGGTCCCTGGGGTTGCATCGCATGGCCTTCAGGCTATTGACATGGGCTCAGAGGAACTTGCTGTCCCTACGGGCGATGCACGTTCACGGAGTAGTGAAATGGGCAGCGGACCTCCTCTCCAGGAACGGTCCGCATCCGACAGAGTGGTGACTCCACTCTCAGATAGTGGAGCTCATTTGGGAACGGTTCGCACGAATGGCCCAAAGTGTTTTTGTACGCTTTCCCACCTATACCGCTGCTGGTATATTTAGCAGCTATCTCTGTTTGCCATGCCTCCGTAGATTCAGTGTCTCCGGGCACGCATTTCTTGGTTACCTGATTTCTTAAAGGCGCCGGGTTACACCCCTCCCAGGAGGACTGTTCTCCCCGAATGGAGCCTTAATATTGTACCGGAGGCTCTCACGAAGGCCCCGTTTGAGCCCATACACTCCATAGAGCTGAAGTACCTGTCTATGAAGGCAGCCTTCCTCGTGGTTATCCCCTCCGCTAAGCGGGTCAGTGAGCTGCAGGCGCTGTCTGTGCACAGCTCCTGCATGCGTATTTGGGAGGATGGCAGCAGGGTGTCTCTGCGCACCCACCCTGCTTTCCTCCCTAAGGTGATCACAGCCTTCCACATTAATCAGTCTGTGGAAGTGGAGTTCTTCCGTCCACCTCCATTGCTTCAACGGAGGTGAGAGCTTGAATTTCCTGTGCCCGGTGCGGGCAATGAGATGCTACGTGCATAGGACAAGAGCTCTGCGTCAATCTGACCAGCTCTTTGTCTGTTATGGGACACAGACCCAAGGACAGCCCCACTCTAAGCAGTGTCTGTCACATTGGATTGTGGACACAGTCTCGACTGCGTATAATGGTGCTGTTTTGCCCCCACCTGGTAGGGTAGCCGCACACTCCACTAGAGGGTTGGCTACATCTTGGGTCCTCTTCAGAGGGGCTGCGATGTCTGATATTTGTAGTGTGGCTAGCTGGGCTACGCCGCATACCTTCTCCAGGTTCTACCACCTTAATGTGGTAGACCCTGCCCTGCCTTCATTAGGCACAAGGGTCCTTGAGGGTGTAAGTTCACACCGCTAACCCCTGGGTTAGACAGCGCTTGTGCGTCCCTCATATGCTGCCGTTCCTTCTCCCTCGTGACGGCTCTGGTATACATTAGAGAGTGACACAGGAATGAAACTTCAGTCCTGTCAAAAATGTTCCTGTCCCATCCCATGAAAGAGTAATCATTTCCAATTCTGTCCTGTTTTTATTCTTGTCCCATCCTGTCTTGTCAAAAAAAAATCCTGTCCCAACCCATGATAAACAGAGATCAACTATTATTTGGAGGTACAGATTTTCGTATTCATGTATAAAATTAGGGTTTATAGGGTTTTGCATTAAACACTATCGGTATACTACTAGTAATTTTGTTTTTAGTTTTAGTTTTTTTCAGAAAAAAATACAGTGCAAGCACAGGGTCTTTTATAGCACAATGTGCAATATAATGATGTAATATAAATTTGGTAATATAAAAACAACTGTTTAGAGTTTTGCGCAGCAGTTTCAGTTTCTAAATCGGTTACTAAGCAACCCGGCTCAGATTTTAGTATGTCAATGCCACAATAAACTGTCAGTGAAATACAGTATTATGAACCATTAATTCATTAAAAAAAAAAAAAAATGGCATTGAAATAATATTTCATAAATGTTCAGGGAGTATCCATCATTTATTAAATTGTAGTATTATACAGTACTGTGCAAAAGTTTTAGGCAGGTGTGAAAAAATGCTGTAAAGTAACAATGCCTTCAAAAATAGACATGTTAATAGATTATATTTATCAATTAACTAAATGCAAAGTGAGTGAACAGAAGAAAAATCTAAATCAAATCCATATTTGGTGTGACCACCCTTTGCCTTCAAAACAGCATCAAGCATCAATTCTTCTAGGTACACTTGCACACAGTTTTTGAAGGAACTCGCAGGTAGTTTGGCCCAAACATCTTGGAGAACTAACCACAGTTCTTCTGTGGATTTAGGCAGCCTCAGTTGCTTCTCTCTCTTCATGTAATCCCAGACAGACTCGATGATGTTGAGATCAGGGCTCTGTGGGGGCCATACCATCACTTCCAGGACTCCTTGTTCTTCTTTACGCTGAAGATAGTTCTTAATGACTTTCGCTGTATGTTTGGGGTCATTGTCATGCTGCAGAATAAATTTGGGGCCAATCATATGCCTCCCTGATGGTATTGCATGATGGATAAGTATCTCCC
Organism: Acipenser oxyrinchus oxyrinchus; assembly: GCA_030684275.1. Lineage (NCBI taxonomy): Eukaryota > Metazoa > Chordata > Actinopteri > Acipenseriformes > Acipenseridae > Acipenser > Acipenser oxyrinchus. The sequence continues at coordinate 31,499,004 of CM060251.1, forward strand.
TGTACTTCTCAGCATTGAGGAGACCATTAATTCTGATCAAATCCCCAACTCAATTTGCAGAAATGCAGCCCCAAACTTGCAAGGAACCTCCACCATGCTTCACTGTTGCCTGCAGACACTCATTCGTACGCCTCCAGCCCTTCGGCGAACAAACTGCCTTCTGCTACAGCCAAATATTTCAAATTTTGACTCATCAGTCCAGAGCACCTGCTGCCATTTTTCTGCACCCCAGTTCCAGTGTTTTCATGCATAGTTGAGTTGCTTGGCCTTGTTTCCACGTCGGAGGTATGGCTTTTTGGCCGCAAGTCTTCCATGAAGGCCACTTCTGACCAGACTTCTCCGGACAGTAGATGGGTGTACCAGGGTCCCACTGTTTTCTGCCAGTTCTGAGCTGATGGCACTGCTGGACATCTTCCAATTGCAAAGGGAAGTAAGCATGATGTGTCTTTCATCTGCTGCAGTAAGTTTCCTTGGCCGACCACTGCGCCTACGGTCCTCAACGCTGTCTGTTTCTTTGTGCTTCTTCAAAAGAGCTTGGACAGCACATCTGGAAACCCCTGTCTGCCTTGAAATTTCTGCCTGGGAGAGACCTTGCTGATGCAGTATAACTACCTTGTGTCTTGTTGCTGTGCTCAGTCTTGCCATGGTGTATGACTTTTGACAGTAAACTGTCTTCAGCAACCTCACCTTGTTAGCTGAGTTTGGCTGTTCCTCACCCAGTTTTATTCCTCCTACACAGCTGTTTCTGTTTCAGTTAATGATTGTGTTTCAACCTACATATTGAATTGATGATCATTAGCACCTGTTTGGTATAATTGTTTAATCATACACCTGACTATATGCCTACAAAATCCCTGACTTTGTGCAAGTGTACCTAGAAGAATTGATGCTGTTTTGAAGGCAAAGGGTTGTCACACCAAATATGGATTTGATTTAGATTTTTCTTCTGTTCACTCACTTTGCATTTAGTTAATTGATAAATATAATCTATTAACATGTCTATTTTTGAAAGCATTCTTACTTTTCAGCATTTTTTCACACCTGCCTAAAACTTTTGCACAGTACTGTACATACCCCTTCAACGTAGCGCCAAAGCAGTACCTCCAAAAAATAGTAGCTGCTACGGCCAAATCATAGCCTTTGACATCTCTGCATTATGATTTGCACATCCTTAATATACTGTACATATGTATATAGAGAGATATATTAAATACATGCCAGTAGGAATCCACAGCGTTCGGTTATTCTGCTAGTATCAATAATTCATGTATCAATATTGTTAACTAAAGGACTGACATAACTATACAATTGGGTAATAGGAAATATTTTAAGTATCAATTTATGTTAAACGTAAGGGTTTTTATTAACCATTCCATGTTGCCAAGACGCTGATACTCCGCTGACATCTGCTGTCCCACTGGTCCGTCTGCGTTGGTGTTGTCGGAGTCTCTCTCCGAGTTTGAACCTTCTGATTTCGGAGGCATACGACTCAAATTGATACGGGAGATAATCCCTGTTTTCTCTCCATTTAGATCCATCACTACATAACTCGGTTTCGATGGAAAGAGAGAAATGGCTTCCTTGGGATGACGGTTTTATTCCCTGGGTGGGCGGGACCGAGTGGATCATCCAGGAAGGGGCCTATCGGCAGCTCTGGTATAGAGAGCTCAGCGATATCTACCCAATGGGCAGGCATATCCCGTAGTAATGTAATTGGTGGTCGTCTTCTCTTTCAGGGAACCAGGGTTACTGTAGGTAACCTAACCTTTTCAGTTGTGCCTGAAGTACAACTCCTCCTTTTTCTCTCCAGAAGGTGAAAATCAAATGATAAATGTAAATCGTTCAATACAACAACAGACAAAAATGTAAACAGGATTTTGAATATGCCACTCGCTCACCGGAAGCTGAGATACCCATATAGCTGAAACGTGACGTCATTAGCTGCAAGTAGCCTATAACGCATGTCTTTCAGAAGCACTCTAGATAAGAATTTAGTGATTTTTATTTCTTGTATTAATATTTTTCTCCTGACAGTCCTGTATGATGTTTAACAGCAAAACGTTTTGATAAATCAATGTTTTTCCCGCACAATGGCAACGCTTTCCCCCTCCCTGATTTAACAACAAATAGCTGTTAGTTTTTACTACTTTTTTCATGTATTGTATTTTTTTGCAATGGCCCTGATGCCATGGCCTAGAAGAATTGGGGGGAATTCTATTCATAAATCCACTGTTTTGGCGAGAGCATTTTAAAAATTATATATACAGTGCTCCCTCGCTTATAAGGCTCTCAATTTATAATGCGCCTCAGATATATAATGCTCCTACAGCAGGTCCACTAATGATTCATGCAATATTTCAAATACAGTACCGGTGTTCAAACTGTAAACAACTTCAGTCTAACTTCTGTTTGTCTCTTCCTTTTGATGCAGTATCTGAACTGAAGAAAAGCTGCGCTGGTACTTTATAACACAGACATCTTATTCAGCATTTGTTTTATAACTCAATAAATTAGGCCCATTACGTGGTTATCTTTCCTAATGTATTTACGTTTTTGCTGCAAGAGGAGCTGCGGCTTTCTCTGGGAGACAAGACGCTTCAGCTTCGCTTCAGCCCCACTCCAGCAGCCAAACCTGGGGCGAGCCCATTCCCTCTTCCCTCTCCCAAGCCGCTATCCTTCTCACATTTGGTTTGCACGTCTGTCACTTGGAACTGAACTCCTGACCGCCAAATGATCCACGAGTGGGAATGTGTGTGTTTTTTGTAAAAAATAGTGTTGATTTACATGGTGCTTTTATGCATGGTTAATTCACAAAGTGTTGCATATTTGCTTCACTGATGGTGTGTCTGTGTGTGTGTGTCATCTATGACTTGTCGAGTTAGAGTCCCTATCCTTGGGGTCCCAATTACGAGTCCTTGACTTTGAGTCTTCAGTACGTGTCCTTGAAATAAACTCAAATCCATTTTCATTAAACTAGTGGTAGTAGTGGTGGGAACAGTTATCCTTCAGGAAAATGCACAAGTTATAACAAACTAAAATACAAAAAAAATTAATTGTATTTTTTCTAGCTACATTATTCTATTTGCATACCTCTCAATGTGTCTGTCACTGTTGTCTTTTCTTTTGGAATTCGAATACTGTTTGAATCTACCTAAAGTTTATAGAGAAGCTTCAAGTTTGTGGACGTTTGTTTTTCAGCCGGTGTAATGTTAGAAAGTGGTACGTTGTCAGTGTGGTACGTGTACCAAAACTTGACCCGTGTAATGTCAGACACGGGTACGCTGTCAAATTTTGGTACATGTGCAATCAATTGCAATCTAATTGGTGTTTTCCTATTGTCAGAGGTACATTTTACCATTAATTAAACATTTGTTTGCAAACTTAAACTGGAAACAGACCATTTCTCTAAAGAAACTATTCACAAAGTTACCAATAAAAAAAATAAAATATATATATATATTATTGCATATGATAAATATTCATATACGATTTTCTTAATGCTGGAAAATAAGATACATTACATTAAAGAATGTAAAATAAATTATAAATTCATTAAAATATGTAAAAGACCAGATTTGAATGGGCGCTTCCCTGCTCTACCACTTTAACGCGTACCTGAAAATAACACTACACTGGTAAGAAATTTAAAGTTACTTTCACCTCTGACCTATAGCATCTACTTTGACTTCAATTCAGGTAAAATCTGCTTTAGACATTGCCGGAACTCGTATGTATACTGTTTTTAAATAGTACTTTTAGTATTTTTATTCTTTTGTTTTGCAAAACAGAAACGTTATGTTTCACTTTCATTGCATTTGCACTCAAGTCTGTAATACAATGATGCATTTTACGAGATTGTTTCGGTTCATTTGATTTCAGATAATGTATTTATCTTTTCTCGTACACAAACATTATATTTATTTATCTCCCATTTGTGTAGATTCATAATGGAATAATAAAATGAAGTCACACAGACAGATTTCTAGGTTGACACTGCACAGTGTATTGTTATTGTGTTTTCCCCGCATCCATAATAAATTCATTTTGGTAAGTGAAGTGTTATTCTGTCGTGGGTTTTTTTTGTTTTGTTTTTTGCTATTGGTCCTTTTGTCATATGTCTGATACAACTGCCTGCGACACAGAATTTGCCAGGTGACTTTGACGTTTCTTGCGTGTGGTGGAACGAGTGGAGATTAGAAGCAAAGCACAGAATATTTAATCACACCGCAACATTCTGATATGAATTAAGAAGCTCTAAAAGTGTGATTTATAACTTGTATGATTTATTCTTTTTTCATTAATTTTTGTTTTCAGTAAACTCACTTAAGGTGACCAATGTTCTATTGTTTTCAGTTCAAACTAATTATATTCCAGATATTCAGGGAGCTCGGCAAAATCAAATTACGTATTTTTTCCAGTTTTAGAAATGTATTTCTACAGTGATTAAACTTAAAACACGGTTTAAAGTAGTAAAGAGAAAGGCTTGTTAAAAGCCAAATTACTTGTTTACCATTGTGACATTATTGCTTATAAAACTTAATGCAAAAGAGAAAAAAAAACAACTTTGTTCTGCGATGGTTGCAGTTGGATTTGTGTTGGGGGGTGGTTACACTACAACCTAACTTGCTTCCAATTTCTTATTCTTCCTATGATTGGTTGCAAAGACAACAGGGCTAACCAGTGATTGGATAATGTTTTGTTGGGTGGGTTTTTATTGTGCACGTTTCCTAGTAACTGAAAAGATTGTATTCTGAGAGATGTAGTTGGTGGAAGTTTTAGGGGAAGCGGGACTGGAATGGTAGAATTTTTTGTGTGATAGAAAATAAAGGACTCATCATTAATATCGCAGAGTCACGGAGACCAAATGTTCGAGTCCAAGTCACACAAGGTGGAATCAGATGCTTTTGCGGCCGTGACTCGTCTAAATCACGAAAAATGTGACTCGAGTCCTATAAGTGACATACATGGTTACTTTTGAGAAGCAGTTTTTATACTTGAAAATAAAATAAAAAAATAAACTCTTTAGTGTTAAATCACCCAAACAGTTCTTTAAAACAAAAAGCGTTTTTTTTTTTTTTTGTACTATACTGGTTATTTGCACTTCACTGTTTGTGGCACGACTGTAAGCCTGCTGAAATACTCCGATTGAACATTTCCATCTATTTTACAAAGCAATTTAAGCTCAACAGCATTCTTTTTAAGCAGTTTAAAAAACAAAAACATTGAATCAGTGATTTCAGAAAATCGGGACTTTTGCTGTCCTCAGCATTTAAGTATTTTTTTTTTTCTATTACATCCTAAATTGACATTTAATTAAATGTTTATTTTAAAGTAGGATCAATTTACTACAAATGATCAATACTATTTTGAAAAAATATACAATTGTAATTTTATAGAAATTTACACTTAAGTCAGTAACATGGTTAAAATAGTGTCCCAAGCTAAAGTCCCAAAATTTCAAAATCTCACCAACAAAAATATTTCTGTAAGTTGTAAAGCAATTCAGCCTCCCTGATAATAAACAGTTGTATCTTTTTAAATAACAAATAACCAAAGCATAAAAATAAATGTAAAATTAGAAATAAATGCATTTTCATTCTGAAAATGTCATGTCACGCAAAAATGTCAACTTGGTCACAGTTTATGGATTTTGCCAATTTAAGTTAGGAATTTAAAAAGACAGCTACAATGTTGGGGTCCTCAGAGGGGTCCTACCTCACTGCTGATAGGAAGATGATAAGACAGGCTTGGTAAGTTTTTTTTTTTTTTTTTTTTTTAAATCTTTTTATTTCTTTTTTTCATATCTATGTAGCGTATGTACAATTGATAACCATAACATGTCAACTTGGTCCTTAGTCTCAATTTGACAAAAGTTGTTTAAAATATTCAAACTGTACAGAAAAGGCAAAGGTTATTTGTATATTTTGGTCTAACATTACAGTTAGATGGGGCCTTTTCTGTAACTGTCATTTTTTGGCGGGAAACTTGTCAACTGTCAACTTGGTCACAGTCAACTTGGTCACAGTTTATCATACAAATCTATGTGACCAAGTTGACATGGCTTGTGACTAGGGATGCAAATTACTTTTTAGTGTTGTTATTCTTAGTAGTGGAGTTAGTATTATTATTATTTAGGGTGGCACGGTGGTGTGGTGGTTACTGCTGCTGCCTCACAGCTCCAGGGTCCTAGGTTCAAATCCGGCCTAGGGGTCTGTCTGTGTGGAGTTTGCATGTTCTCCCTCTGTGTGTGTGTGTGTGTGTGTGTGTGTGTGTGTGTGTGTGTCTGTGTGTGTTTTCTTCCACAGTCCAAGGTTGATTGGTCACTCTAAATTGCCCTCTGTGTGTGTGTGTGTGGTGCCCTGCCTAGGGTGTAGTCCTGCCTTGCGCCCTGTGTCTGCCGGGTTAGGCTCCGGCTCACCGCAACCCTCTAAAGGATTAAGCGGTTATGATAATGGCTGGATAATTATTATTTAGACATGTAGCTATTTTTAACATTTAGACATGCAGCTTTTTTTTCTTTTAAGGGGATTTTGTTTTCTGTAGATACAGTGCAAATTTCTAGTCCCTGTAAGTCGCCTTGGATAAAGGCGTCTGCTAAATAAGCAAATAATGCACACTGAAACACACACCCCGAAATTTTATAATACATTAATCATTTGTTTTTATTTATTTATTTTTATAAAAATTTACTCTTTGCCAATTATTTTTATTATTATTTTTATTAATAATTATTATTATTATTTTCTCCCAATTTGGAATGGCCAATTATTTTTAGGCTCAGCTCACCGCTACCACCCCTGCGCTGACTCGGTAGGGCGTGTGCCATCAGCCGACCGCTTTTTCTCACTGCGGACTCGCCATGCAGCCACCCAAGAGCTACAACGTCGGAGGACAACGCAGCTCTCGGGCAGCTTGCAGGCAAGCCCGCAGGCACCCGGCCAGACTACAGGGGTCGCTGGTGCGCGGTGAGCCGAGGACACCCTGGCCGACCTAACCCTCCCTCCCTCCCGGCGGCGCCAGCCAATTGAGCCGCCCCTGGAAGCTCCCATCCTCAGTCGGCAAAGTAATAGCCTGGACTCGAACTCGCGACGTCCAGACTATAGGGCACATCCTGCACTCCACACGGAGCGCCTTTACTGGATGCGCCACTCGGGAGCCCACATTATTCAGTTTATTACATTATGAAAGTTATTACCCAATAATATTTTAATGTTAAATATTACTTAGTTTTTTTTTTGCATTGTGTAATTATTAACAGTTTTGTTTTTGATAAAATATCAATATGGATTAGATTGTTTTATTTTTTTCTTGTTGACATATTGCACTTGTTCATACCGTTACATTTTAAATATTCTATTTGATAAATACATATTTTCATGTTTTTAATTCTATATTGTTTATTTAAAAATCATTAAACAATTTCAAAGAATACTAGTCACTAGTCAATTCTTATTCTTGGTTACGGTATTGCCACAAGATTAAATTGCAAAATAAAAATAAAACTGTTCAACATTTTTTTTTTAATTGTTCAATGTTATGTTTATCCACTATACTAAAGATCATCAGTAGCATAGTTTTAAAAAACATATCTTGAAAAATATATTTTTGTAAAATCAAATAAAAAATACCAATGTATTGTACTTGTCTCCACTTAATTGTGTACATTTCTAGGCAGAAAATAGAAAATATAATATTTTTTTGCATCATTAACAAGATCAGATGGTAAAAGTCTTCACAAACACTATAAAAATGGTTTGAATAATAATTTGTATTTACATTCTTTTTAAATGTTTTTGCGTGACCAAGTTGACATTTCTTGAGGGACCACAATGTTTATCGTGTTGCCATAGCAACACAAATTTGGTGGGAGCTTGGTAACTTCAGTTCCATGTACTCTAGGGGTAGTAAAACATTTTGGGACCAAACACTAGACACCTGCATTGAAAAAAAAAAAATGAAAAAAAGGTCCAAAAAGTCCCAATTTTCTGAAATCACTGGAATACGTACAGGCAAACCACTTTTTTTTTTAAACAAAGTAAAAAATAAATAACCTATTAAGTGAGCCTTCATTTGTGCAAAACATGCACATAAACAAATCTCTTACCATACTTTTTTTTTTTTAACATTTACTGTGGTTTATAAAAGTCACTTATTAGACTGCGTCAAGCCTTTTTTTTAGGTTAAACTAATCGACCCGTTCCGTCAAGGTAAGCCATTTGTTGTTATTCATTAGAATGTCTCCGATTGTCCTTAGATTAACAGTATATGCGTCACTTAGGCGAGAAAACATCTGCGATGTCTTGCTGACTTGCTTTTTTTATTTTCAGATGCATACATGCTGATTTTTTTATTCTTTTGCTCTGGTATTAAATGTAGGGTCGACTCACCATTTTGTACTTCTGTTTTGCTTTAGGAGCGGGAGTGTTGATGACATTGGTATGAACGTTCAGTTAACGAACTAGGAAAGCGAGTCAAAGGTTACTGCACATCTGTTTTAATCGCCATGATTATTTCATTGGCGCTACAATGAGGGAAACTACAATGCTTATATTTACGTTTGCTTGGCTTGAAGTTGTCGGGTGGCGGACAACGGAGTGGCAATATCACTGTTTTTATATTGGTGACATTTGTTCAGAGAGAATAGCTAGCTGGCGGTATGCGAGGGTGGCGTTATAAAGGGGGGTGGTATAACGCAGGACAACTAAGTATTCTATAATTTTTTTTAATTAATTTTTTTCTTTTCCTCCCTCTTCCTCCCTGTGTGAGGAGCCTCAGTGTCACTTCCTGTCCCTGTGACAGGTGCTTGTGAATTGGGCTGCCTCTTTTTAATGCAGCTTGTTTCCTCTCTTGAGGATGGGGAGTTTTTCATGGTCTGGGAATTGTTTGCAGCGATTTTCTATTTTTGGGAAAAAGGCCAAGCAGGTGTAGCTTCCTAAAGAGTCCCCTCGGAACCTACCGTTGACAATGTACAGGCCTTGACAGAGCTGCAGTATCTTTCTCCCATTTTTATTTGTCTCCCGGTCATAACTGTTTCTGTGGGAGCTGATGGGTGTGGAGTATACAGATTTTTGACCAAATGTGTGGTTGTCTCCGTGTGCTGATAGTCAGGCAGTGTGCCTGTCCTGTTGGCCCGTATGTATTGGCCCAAATGCGGCAAGTGGCTTAGAGCCATATGAAGCACATTTGCCCCACTCTCGGCCCTAATCTGGCATACGCATTGTGCAACTGGCCCACTTACTGCCCAAATGCGGCAACCGGCTTAAAGCCATACGATACACTTTTGGCCCGGTTTTGGAAAATTAACAATTATATTCCTAAAATTGCAGTCCTCCACTGGTAGCTGGGGTTTGAACTGGTCCACAGCTAACTTTTAAGAATACTGTTGCTTAAGTGAATTAGCCCTAACCATATTATAGCTATTAAATGAAATTAAACTACTGCAAATGTACTAGTAGAGACTCACTTAAAGAGAAATGAAAAACTTAAAAATAACATTAAGAAATAAAAGCAGATATATCCAACTTGATATGTCGTAATAAACAACAGAAACCTTTGTGAACAATAAATTTGAGCAAATAAAATAAGCAACAACTATTCATTTTCATCAACATGTTCTTTATTTATGATCTTTTTTTATTTTAATATATTTATTTATTTATTTTAAATCAATTCAGCATTAGTCCACTGGCCACCTCATCTTCGGCCCTTTCCTTGGACTTGTTCAGCCTTTCCTAAAAGGAAAAACAGTATGTGCTTAATTCAAGTTTAATTGTAGTCACTTAAGTTGTTTAGTAATATACAGATACACATTAGTTCTCAATGTACATGTCCACTTGTTGATAGAGAACACCTCGTTCCTATTCAATCCAGTCCATAATGTATTATGGCTCATTTGACCAAATATGGCATAATATCTTACTTGGTTACCGAAATGGTCTCAGAAGAAAAGTGAAGGAGGTGTCATGGCTGCATACCTGATTTTGTTTCTCACGATGTGGTGCCAGTTTCAGAGTCTCCTCTACTTTCAGCTCCACCTCTGTCCTGGTCACCTTGTGGTTCCATTTGGTTGCTTCTACAAAAAAAAAAAAAAATAATAATAATAAAAAAATATATATATACTGTATATAATAATAATTATACATTTAAGTGAATTAGTATTATTTTGGCTTATGAAGTGTCCTGTCACTAAACATTACACAAAACAATAAAATAATATGCACTCTATTGCCATGCTTCACATCTGTGAGACTTTGCAACCACTTTACTGGCTTTGCTATAATTTACTATGAAGCAATACAAAAAAATCCTTAAATTACCACAATTAAGACATTATCAGTCTCCTTACAAAGGTTATAACAGCTTGCAGCCATTATGCCAAGGCCACCACTTGTGTAATCAATTTCCCTACAACTTGGTTTACACCACCCACCAGAGGCAGCTCGTAAGGGAAGGTAGAAGCGAATTTAAAGGGATTTCCGTTTATTCTCCCCTGTAAACACCTCTTAACACGAGAGATAACAATTAAAACAACGCAGAAGCTGTGGAAATGCATTAAATCGCAAGATTACATTCCCCTGTCCCCTTGTTTTTCAATCTAACATTATTTCAGTACTATGATGGGTGAGAAGAAAAGCATCTTCCAACAGTCTGAATCAGACAACAACTCCACAGCACATTGTTACAGGTTCATTTCTTTACTATTTGTTTACATGTATTATTTTATTCTGTGGAATAAACAATTTGTGTCTCAATATTTAAATATGGAGATTCAGTTCCTACAGCCACAGAACAGCCCTGCACAGATCAGCCCGGTTAGCATCAATCACGTCTAGGGGAAATGGTGACAGCCTTCCTTATGATGAATTAAGTTTCTGATTGTCAGAATACACTTTTTTCCCCCCTCAACCATCATTGCTACTGAAACAATGTGTAGATTGGGAAAGCAAGGGATGTAGTCTTGTGATTAACTTCTACATTGGTTTAATTGTTATCTTTCCTGTTAAGATGTGTTTAAAGGGGAGAATAAATGGAATTCTCCTTAAAATCGCTTCTGCCTCAGTTTACATAACCCAGAGGTGTTTAGCATCAGATTTAGAAACATTGGTTACCTTTAAATAAAGAAATTACAAAATGCTTACTGCACTTTGTAAATGTAGAGGTCTTCGAACCTCAGCTTTCCATTTCTGCCCTTCATGTTGTAGCGCGACATAAGCTTGTTTGTAAATAGCTTGCGTATAATTTTCCGCACTGTGTCTCAGGTCAGGCCCTCCAATGGAACTCCAATGAAAGGATATAAGGAATAGTCCATGTTAAAAACTGATGTAGTTACAAACTATTTAGATAATGATAGCAGAAAATGCCATATATATATATATATATATATATATATATATATATATATATATATATATATATATATATATATATATATATATATATATATATATATATAATTAATTGCAGATTTCAACTATGTACAATGTTACACATACCATTAAATCTACCAAAAATCAATCATTATCCCCACTTAATATAAGTTTTGTCCTAATAGTGAAATCTTCATACCATTTTTTCCCTCAAGTCAGCATCTTTATCCAGATGGGTGCACATATTTTCCATTTCTTCTATGGTCTGCCAGGGTCGAGGAAGCACATCGTCAATGTCCACACTGCTGCCAAGGGAAGAAACCACCCTCTGCAATAGGACCAAGCCTTCCTGCTTCTCAAGAATGCTGTCAAACTTCATGAGGACACTCCTCTGAAAATCTATTAGAACAGACATTTATAGCAATTAGGTGATGATAATTCAGAGATGCAATGCAGTAATGTTCTGCAGTGATTAACTTTCTTTTTGCAGTCACTTTATTGCATCTGTTCATTTAACCAAAACAACAAACAAGACTTTTTTTTAAAGCAAAGACCATTTCATTAACTGCAAGATCATGCAACAATCATATGAGCTATAAGAAGAATTGGTTGTACAAAAATCAATAGAATTGCTGGAAACAATTTAAATCTCTGGTTCCAAACAAAATACCAATTACTACAGAAAACAGCTGGAGCATTTGGAAATTAAATTAAACAAAGATTTTAAGGCGAGAAAGATGAATGATCAACTTACTATCAGTCGGAGGTCTTCTGGTGGCATTCTCTGTAGAGCTGGAAGGGTTTGCTGTTACAGAAACGCAAGAGACAGTAAAAGTAGTAAATAAACAAGCATATGGATTGGTTGTTAAAATCAAAATTGTATTGTTTGAATAAAATAAGATAATAAAATGAAAACATACTGCAATGAGAGAACGGCAGGGGTCTTCCCCCGCAACTTGAGCTTTGTAGGGGTCTTCTCATCCCATCTGCGAATTGATCTTGACCTTTCATCTGGTCTGCAAGGTGATCTTGTCGTATCTCATCTGCCAGACCTCACAACTGATCTTTTGGATGACCTAGACCTAAAATTTGATATAGTCGCGCTGGGTTACCGTGTTCTTCTGGGGGTCATAACCTCTAAAGAGCGCGAAAGACGGTTAGCTGGCCAGGTGGGCTGGCTTAAAATGATAAATATGGGGAGACTGTAGCTGGCAGGGGCAGTGCAGTCAAATTGCTGCGTGAACTGTGGATACAACTGTCTGAAAACCCCAGCAAGAAAGCCTGTGGGTGATAGAGTGCTGTCAGATGTATTATTTTAGCATAGACTACGGCCAGCAGTATTGGAATAATAAACCAAGTTACCTTCTTTTCCCGAGTTCGCTAGCATGGTACAATCCAGCTGTTGTGACGTGTGACTGTCGGCCGTGTCACACGATTGCCTGGCCGATCCAACAAATACACCGCATTTCTAAAGCGGACAGTTTTCTAAAAGTTGGTGTCATGCATTATCTTAAAAATGTCACTCAAAATAACCTTTTGCATCCAAGACCAGTTTTTAGTAATGTTGCAGGAACGTTATAAGAACATTCTGCTAACTTTTTTTTCCAAGATTACGTTTCAACACCATTCAACTCTTTAATTGCAAATCAACATTATAATGACAATGAAACACATTTTTGTTGGCAAGATGAATATACTAATAACGTTGGCCGAAGGTTTGCAGAACGTTCTGTAATAACCTAACCAAAAGAGAACCTACAAGTAACATTACGGTTACGTTACCTGTTTGCTGGGTAGCTGCTGCTAAGAACTGAAAACGTTGTTGTAATTACATGCAATACGTATCCTACATAAATAAACAACCACAACAATGTATTTATTTATTCGTAATATATTTTCTTTTAGTGTTTATTATGTGCTCTGTTTGTTTTTGTCAGTGTTCTCTGTTTTGGTTATGTTCTGGTATTTGTTAGCCTCATACACTACAGGGCGGTGCTTATGGAGCCACAACACCACTGGGACCTTTCAAAACCTCAAAATACGTATATAACTGATACCACAAAACACAAAATTCTGCCAAATGTATCATTTTTGGTATGTATTATGTTAATTAAAATAATAATAAAAAAACAATATTTACAAAAATATATAAATACAGGCAGGTATGTAAAATCTCTATCCACCATTAGGAAACTATTCCCATATTTGGGGCTTAATTCTGCCTCGTCCCAATGGGTATTGAGTTTCATAACATGAGAACCATATAGCAGTATCTTTTTCAAGGTAACTAACTTTTTTTCTGCCGGTATTTTATCTTATAGTAAACATAATATAGGTCAAATGATAAATGTGATAGAAAAGTATACCATAAGAGTGTATACGTTCTTTATATATAATAAAAAGTCAATGGTGAAAAATCCCTTACACTGAACACATTTGACAAATAAATAAATAAATAAATAAATAAATAAATACTTGTATTTGGCATGTATAGCTACACTTGTCGTTTAGTTTTCAAATGATATAGCCTAGCTATACAGTCGATTAAATTAAATTAACCTTACCTTGTTAAAAGTGCTGCTTCAAATGAAGTAAAAAAATAAATAACTATAACTAACTCTCACTATATACAATTATTTAAGCCTAATAATTTGATCTATATACAATTATTTATTATTTATATACAATTATTTATGTCAAATTTTATCAATTTATGTTTTCTTCCCTACTTCTCCGTTCAACTGTCTCCAACTTCTGCGACTTAGCTCGAGCAGTTTCTTGGTTTAAACTCGCTCAGTCTATGCTTGTGCGCGTGAATATTTTTTAAATCGAACACTCGAATACCAGTATATCGTACTGGTATTTTTTTTTATGTAGGTCAGTTTTCTACTTAATTTCTTATTTTTTATATAGCGCCCATAAAGACACTTCACAAATGTAACAAAACAGCAAATTGTGTAATAAATAATAAAAGAAACACTTAATGCAATAACAGAAAAAATTATAAGGGATAAAGATCTGATTTTTTTTATTGTAAAACTATTATAATATTCACTGTTACTACACGTTCACATACTGAACACAAAAATATGATTGATTTTTATTTTTAGCTAATCCTATGTATGTACATATAAAAAATATTTTTTCCGACATTGGGCCAGCACTGGGCCGGTGTTGTAGTTGTATCTCCTTCTAAATACGATGGTCAGTGACATCGTGCCAGAACTGGCCCAACTGCTACTTGCGCTGCGACTGCGAGCCGACTGTGCCGCTATGCAGCCGGATCCGGCCCGGGCTATGTGGGTATATATGTTAAAGTAACGTTAAGGTTTGTTTGCAAATGTCCAAACGGTTAGGAAATTGCAAGTTAAGGTAGCCACGCAACCTTAACTCTGCACCCTTTACATATGACATCATCAATGACATGGGCAATGACATCACTAAGCACATGACAAATTCTCCCTGAAGACTGGCCATACGGAAGTCATTGTGATTGGTAACATGTTCAGTAACTGCATTCCCACAATCTTTGCTGTCAAGCTCATTATTTCACCAGTGCTCTAAATAAAACCAATTAACTCAGAATACAGTAGAGCTAATTAATTAGTTGGGACCTTCCACAAGCCATATTTCTCCAAACTCTAATATTGGAATCCACAACATTGGCTTTCTTGTGTGAACTACACTGTTTCACATGGCAAAAGGAGTCACTGCATTTTCTAGTGTTCTTTTCTTTTTGTTACCCATTCTTCTTTCAAACTTTACAGTTCAGTAAGAATTCTTGCTAATAATCTCATGGCTCGAAGCCAATTATGACGTTAATGTTTAGGTACAATTATTATTTTTATTATTATTTATTTCTTAGCCGACTTCAGGGCTTAATTTACAATTGTTACAAGATATCACATTATTTTTTACATACAATTACCCATTTATACATTTGGGTTTTTACTGGAGCAATCTAGGTAAAGTACCTTTCTCAAGGGTACAGCAGGTGTTACCCACCTGGGATTGAACCCACGACCCTCCGGTCAAGAGTCCAGAGCCCTAACCACTACTCCACACTGCTGCCCCTGTCTGCAGTTCAATGAAGTATATAAAGCAGAAGTGGATTGTAATGCATGGATTTTATGCTTCCAAGAAACATTAGAACACTGCTTTGTGTACCACAGTATACATGGAGCAGCAGTATACCATACAGTACTACAGAAGGTTCCTTTTCTATTTCACTGGTGCCTTCTGAGTGAAATTTAATGGAGAGTGTTATCTAGCATGTAGGGTTTCACATATTGCATGTCCCATCCATTTTCAGGTACTCCTTTCCAATCATCAAATACTCATCACTACATACCTCAACATGAATTACACATTTCTGAGTACATGGAAATCTGTTGTTAGTTAAAGCACATTTCGATAGCAAAGATAACACAGTTACTGAACATGTTACCAATCACAGTGACTTCCGTATGGCCAGTCTTAGTGATGTCATTGATGATGTCATGTGATGTCAAGTGTGACAGGAAACATACACACAAGGGTGCACCCTTATGTGTATGTTTCCTGTCACACTTGACATTAAGGTTGCGTGGCTACCTTAACTTGCAATGTCCTATCCTTTTGGACATTTGCAAACAAACCTTAACGTTACTTTAACAACGTTTTTGCCGTTGAATTTCCATAGTTTTGCAGAAGGCATCTTGGAAAATCAAACCAACAACAAGTATGTAAAGAGTTTTTTTAAAACCCAGGTTTATTGAGGCAAAATCAGATGTTCTTATCTGCCCCTGAGGCTAGAGGAGGGGGACTGTCCCTGGTGGCTGGAGAGGTGGGGACGGCAAGGACTGTATCTGAGGCTGGAGAGGTGGGGACAGCAATGTCTTCCTTGGAGGCTGAAGATGTTGGGACAGCAACAGCTGCCCTGGACGCTACAGAGGTGGGGACAGCAAGGACTGTACCTGAGGCTGAGGATGTGGAAGCAGCAACGGCTGTACCGAGGCTGAAGAGGTGGAAGCAGCAACGGCTGTATCTGAGGTTGGAGAGGTCGGGACACCAACGGTTGCCAGAGAGGCTGCAGATATGGTGACAGTAAGGACTGTACCTGAGGTTGGAGAGGTGGGGACAGCAATGGCTCTATCTGATGCTGAAAAGGTGGGGAAAGCAAGGACTGTACCTGAGACTGAAGAGCTGGTGACGTTATTTGAACAGTACTGCCGGGGAGCAGTTATTCATGTTGTGTGGCTCTCTCCACTCTCTCTAGAAAGATCATGTAAGAATCCTGCAGGTTTTTAAACATTTCTAAATTGAATTGCCCAAAAGTTTACTCAATGTAATAAATAGAATTCTGTATAGTTGTACTTTACTGTACTGTCTTGACGAGTTGTACACAAACAATTACAATACGAATATTACTACAGTTGTATTGTCACTGTATTAATAATATACTGTATTATAATGTGTTGGGTTTTTTTTTATTGGCTTTAGACAACTCCCTGCGAGGAGTATTCATTTATTTTCTCAATTCAGGCTGATTTACCGTCATCGGTCATATACTTTCTAAAATATATTGTTGTTCACCCATTTAATTAAAAGTTCAATAACTTTTATTTTACTCGTGGATGTTCTACTGCTGTCTGATACATCCTTATTTCAGGGGTTTCTTAAATCAACACAAATGATTAATAATAGCTTTTACCCACCTGTCAGTAAATTACTTTGTGTTGTGAAGAAGGTCTCTTTCAAGATAAACATACTGTAGTGTTTGAACAACTTCGTGGACCAGCGCACGCTGTTAATTTTAAAAAATCTCAAACTTCCTTTGGCAGTGATATACAGTAAACAAATTGCAGAAAGTGTTTAATGTATGTGCTTAAATATGGAATATATAACACGCATACATATAATAGTATGCATTTGTATTTGATTCTATTTGGCAAAACATCTTTTTTTTTTTTTTTTTTTTTTTACACTAATACAAGGTCATAACCATTTACAGTATTGTGTTTACAAGTATTGACAGACTTCTTAATTTTTTCGTATCCAGCAGGCAGTATGTATTTTATGTGAATCAATGTGTTCCTCGACGAACAAGAGTTCCCTTTCAAGTCGAAAATAACCATCAAATATGGGATATTGCCGTCAGGCAGTAGCGATTGGCTGAGCTTTTATAGCAAAGCTGCCGATAGGCCTCTGCGCGAGCTGCCCTGTAAGCCCGCCCCCCTGGGAGCTTACTACATGCAGCGCGCAGAGACTAACGTCCTCTTTGTCTTCAGCCTCGGTAGCGGTAGGTATATAGAGCTAGCAACTGTCTGTACTCATTAAGCTTAGGCTTGAGAAGCTGGTTTTTCCCCTTCTCCGAAGTTTATTTCAGTTGTATTATTGATATTGGGTTATATAATTGTATTATATATATTTTTATATATATATTTATATTGTTATAATCCTTCACGCTTTGCTTGCATCGCTTTTTGTTAATACCGTGGTCTCCGCCTTTCCTTTACTTATAATTACTTTGTAATTGTTATCGCAGTGTTTTTGGGTTTTTGTGAATTATTGTATATTTGTTGTGTGTATATTATTATATATTTGTATCGACGCTGCTATGCTGGCCTTTGGCCACGCCACCATTGCAGCCTCGGTCTTGCCTGGCTAGACCAGGTGTTAGAGCCTGCTCTGCAGCCTCTCTATACTACTCCACTGCGCGTGTGTTCCATCCCTACTCGTGGTGCTGTACGCTACAGTTCATAAGCATTGCTGCAGCGCCCCACACAACAAAAGAAAAAAAAATAAATAAAAAAAAAAAAAAATCCCTTTTTCACCATTAGGAAGACGACCACCATCACAGCACATATTCCCTTAGCACCCAGGTGAGTATTACAGCACCAGACACTGTACCAGCACTAGCGCCCGCTCTGCGGGTCAGCTGACGCCAGGCGCCTCGCGCTAGCGCTTCTACGCTTGGTACTCGCCTTCGCTGGTGTCAGCGCCGGCGCTTGGTGCAGCGCTTCGGCGCTTTGGGACTCGGTTCCACGCTGACGACGCGACCTTCGGTGCTTAGCGCTCGACGCTTACGCCGACGCTAGTGCTTCGACGCTTAGGCGCTGCCGACGCCGGTGCACGCACTCGACGCCGACGCTGGTGCTCGGCGCCGACGCTGGTGCATGCACTCGACGCCGACGCTCGGCGCCGACGCCGGTGCGCCGACGCCGACGCTGGCGACGCACTCGACGCCGACGCCGGGCGCCGACGCCGACGCCGGTGCACGCACTCGACGCCGGTGCTTCGGCGCCGACGCTGGTGCACGCACTCGACGCCGGTGCTTCGGGCGCCGACGCTGGTGCACGCACTCGACGCTGACGCTCGGGCGCCGACGCTGCGCGCCGACGCCGACGCTCGGTGCACGCACTCGACGCTTCGGGCGCCGACGCTGGTGCACGCACTCGACGCCGACGCCGGGCGCCGACGCCTGGTGCTTGACGCCGACGCCGGGTGCACGCACTCGACGCCGACGCCGGGCGCCGACGCCGGCGCCGACGCTGGCGCCGACGCCGACGCCGGTGCACGCGACGCTCGACGCTGGCGCCGACGCCGGTGCACGCACTCGACGCCGACGCCGGGCGCTGACGCCGGTGCGCCGACGCCGACGCTGGTGCACGCACTCGACGCCGGTGCTTGGCGCCGACGCCGGTGCACGCACTCGACGCCGACGCCGGGCGCCGACGCCGGTGCGCCGACGCCGACGCTGGTGCACGCACTCGACGCCGGTGCTTCGGCGCCGACGCCGGTGCACGCTGCCGACGCCGGTGCACGCATTTCGACGCCGGTGCACGCACTCGACGCTGACGCTTGGCGCCGACGCCGGTGCGCCGACGCTTTACAACAGTGGCAACCATGTCCGGTTCCACCGCAGGCCACCTGCCAGGCAAAATTGCCGGCGAAGCGATCCGCGACGACGACCGCGTAGCGTGCCTGGGGCCAGAGCACGCCGCCTGCCTTAGCAGACAGATCGCTTTGGCGCAGATTGCGCCTAATTTTCAACAGCGCACTCTTCGCCAGAGGGCCAGGAAAGCGTGGGTGGCCACTCCCTTCCTCAGGGTCTTCTTTCACCCTGTCTGCCCCGCCGCCATCCACGGCGACTCCACCCGCCGCGACTGCGGGTATCAAGTAGCCCTTCCCAGCTTACAGCTGGCCAAAGGTCTCCAGACCGTAGGCATGAGCGCCTCGTAGCCCGCCTACTCGCCCCGAGGCTCCTCCCTCGCAGGGAACGCTCCCGCCGGTCACGGTCTCGCTCCCTGTCGCCTCGCCGTAGGGGACGCCCCGCTCTCCTCGGGCGGGACAGGCGCTATAGGGACAGGTCAGGTGTAGCAGAGCTCACATCCAAGATGTCCCAGTTTATGGAGGTGATGATGGGCCAGCAATCGCTGCTGATGTCCCTTACCAGCAGGGCACCACCGCCGAACCACTTGCCAGTCAGCCGCTTCAGCCACAGTCTCTGGCCGTCCCTGTTATTCAACAACCCCAAGGGGTATGGGATGTAGATGCCATTTCCAGGGATGCTTCTGAAGGGGAGCCTCTCCTTGAGGAGGACAGTGTGGAAACTGACCTGGCATCCCAGCATTCCGAGCAGGACTCTGACGCTGAAGTGCTAGACACCAGTGATCCATTGTGGTCGTTGGTGGAGCGGGCAACTCGTCACCTTGGACTTGAGTGGCCAGCCGTGGAAGTGCCTCGCCGGTCACTGTTTGAGTCGCCATCGGCACGGTCTCCTCTGCCCAGGGCGCCCCTGCCTTCCCTGATTTCATCAAGGAGGTACAGTCCACCTGGGGCCCCTGCTTCTTCACCGCAACTTCGCTGAAGGCCTCCGCTTGCCATGCAGGGAGCGAGTGAGGCTGGTCTGGCGGCTTTTCCACCGGGTCGATGCTGCTTTTGCAGCCCTGGTTAAGACCCCGACACTTTCAGGCCTGGTTAAGGACCCTGCGTGTCCTAACAAGCAGTGCAGGACCACTGAGATCCATCTGAAAAAGGGCTACTTAGCTGCTACGGAGGCAGTTCGGTTGTCCAACGTGGCCAGCCTCCTTTCAGTTTACCAGGCGCCCCTGCTGAAGGATCTCCCAGAGCACCCGCCGGGCGCCTCTGAGGGCGGAGTTGGCGCTGGTCGCACAACTCCTTGTTAAAATGGCCCAGTTGAATGCACGGGCTCAAGGCAGGAGTATTGCTTCCTGGTGGTCGCCAGAAGGTAGCTCTGGCTCTCGCAGGCGAGAGTTCAAGAGTCTGATAAGGCTCCTCTATTAGATGCCCCTATCACGCCAGGGCACACGCTTGGCCCAGCGGTGGAGGAGATGCTCCAACGCTCTGTTAAGGCCCGGAGGCATCTCAGCAGTTGGCTAAGATGTGGCCACATAAGCCTTTCCAGCCAAGGCGCCGCAGGAGCACCGTGGCGAGACCACCACTGCAGCACCAGCCACGGCCAGGGAGTACTAAGCCCTCTCCCTCAACCGCAGCAGCAGCGGTCAGCCGTCATTTTCAAGACCGCAGCGCGGAGGGTGGCGCTCTAGAGGTGGTGGCAGGCCACGCCTCGGGCTCTGGCCATGCCCCTCGCGAACCAGCCCAGCCTAAACAGCCCTGAGAACACCAGGCAGCTGTTAACCCGCCCCTACACTGTCTCCCAGCTCCAGTTCTGGCAACAATGCACCAACGACATCTGGGTGCACAAAACTATATCCACCGGTACACCTTTCAGTTCCAGTTAAAACCTCCCTTCCGGGAGTGGTTATAACTGCAGTAAAGGACTCGGTTCAGTCCTCAGCTCTGAATGTGGAAATACAGGCATTGCTCAGCAAGCGTGCCATTCAACAAGTAGACCCTGCTCTGATCGACCAGGGTTCTATTCCAAATACTTCCTGGTGCCCAAGAAGGACGGCGGGCTCGGCCCTATTTTAGATCTGCGCAGTACTGAACAAATACCCGCGGGTGTTATCGCTCAAGATGCTTACGCACAGGCACATCATTCAGTCAGTCCGCACGGCGACTGGTTCACCACCGCGGACCTGACAGATGCGCACTTTCACGCTCCCATCTGCCCGGTCACAGGAAGTATCTGCGCTTCGCATTTCAGAGCAGGGTATACGAAGTTTTGTGTCCTTCCATTCGCCTGTCACTAGCTCCTCGAACCTTTTCGAAATGTATGGATGCCATTCTAGCTCCCTTGCGGGCTCAAGGTGTCCGACTGCTGAATTATCTGGACGACTGGCTCGCCTGCGCCAAGCAGTCAAAGGAGCAGGTGGCGCAGCACACAGTGATGGTTACAGACCATCTTCAGCTGCTAGGTCTGAAGATCAATTCAGAAAAGAGCCGCCTAGTGCCAAGCCAACAGACCGAATTCTTGGGTCTGCATCTGGACTCAGTGTCCATGGAAGCGACCCTGTCGACACAAAGAGTTGCCTCATTAGAGCGTGTCTCTCCCTATTCAGGTTGAGACAGACAGTCAGCATGGAGCTGTGTCAGCGCATGCTGGGGTTGATGGCTGCCGCCCACAAGCCCTTCCCTTGGGCTTACTACACCAGAGACCTCTGCAGGCCTGGTTCAATGCCTTCGCTGCATCCGCTGAGAGACAAACACCGCAGGCTAAGGGTATCCCGAGCCTGCTGGAAGCGCCACGCTGGTGGAAAGTTCCATCAAACCTCCGCCAAGGCGCACGCTTGGGTCCCATTTTCAGGAGACAGGTCATCACGATCGACGCTTCCAACCACGGTTGGGGAGCAGTCTGGAACGGGCAGGGACTCGTGGAGTGTGGTCAGGACCCTGGAGGTCAGCCCACATCAATGCTCTGGAGCTCAGAGCGGTGGACCTCGCCCCGCACTTCTTGCCAGTGCTTCTAGGCAAGCATGTGTTAGTGCGGTCAGACAACACCACAGTTGTGGCGCACATCAACCGCCAGGGCGGCTTGCGGTCCCCCGGTCTTCACCGGATGGTAGCACGGATGTTGCTATGGGCACAACCGCGCTTAACCTCTCTGCGGCGGTTCATCTACCGGCAGAGTCAACTACGCAGCGGATCTCCTATCCAGAGGAGGCCCTCTTGCTGGCTTAATGGCGCCTCCACCCTCAAGTGGTAGAGCGCATCTGGGAATGGTTCGGCACAGCCCAGGTGGATCTCTTTGCTTCAAGAAGAGACCACGCACTGCCCCCTATGGTTCTCAGTGAAGGATCTCCACAGCCCCTAGGAGTCGATGCACTGGCTCACTAATGGCCGCCAGGGCTCCTATATGCTTCCACCGATTCCGATGCTCCCCGCCTTCTTAGAGAAGGTCAGGGTAGAGCAAGCGACAGTGATCCTGATCGCCTCGGTGGCCTCGAGGATATGGTTTCCGAGCCTGGTGCAGTTGTTGCACGGTCGGCCGAGGGAGCTCCCTCTGCGAAGCGACCTGTTGTCCCAAGCCCAAGGAGGGCTATGGCACCCGAGCCCCAAGCTCATGCAGCTATGGGCTTGGCCCCTGAACGGGAGCCTGTCAGCCTTAGGGCTCTCAACGGCGGTTATTTCGACCATTCAGAGTGCTAGAGCACCTCTACTAGGTCGCAGTATAATGATAAGTGGCAGTTGTTTCAGAGTTGGTGTCTGGCGGAAGGCCATGACCCAATATCCTGCCCTATGGCAGTGATCTTACAGTTTCTACAGAAACTGTTAGATGAGGGGAAATCTCCTCTACACTTAAAGTGTACTTAGCCGCCATATCGGCTTGCCATGTACGTATTGACGGTTTGTCACCAGGTTGCCATTTTCTGGCATCGCAGTTCCTAAAGGGCGCAAGACGCTTGCGGCCTCCAAGGACGACCAGTTCTACCGTCATGGAGCCTTGATGTGGTGCTGGAAGCCCTTACCAAGGCACCGCTCGAGCCTCTCCACAGCGTGGACATGAAGCTCGTGGTTCTATAAAACCGCGCTTTTGCTGTCAGTGGTTTCAGCAAAACGCTGCGAGCGAAGTTACACGCACTGTCAGTGCATTCTTCATGTACTCGCTTCGCAGGAGACGGTTCTAAGGTCTCCATGCGCCCAAACCCGCCTTTTACCCAAGGTCATATCCCCGCTCCATATGAACCAACCAGTCGAAGTTGATGGCATGCTCCATCCTCCTCCTTTTTCTTCCCCAGAGGAAGAACGGTTACACAGGCTCTGCCCCGCGCGGGCATTGAGATGTTATATTGACCGCATAACGGCTGTGAGGCAAACTGAACAGTTGTTCATATGCCATGGTTCTAGGACTTTGGGTCAGCCGCTGTCTAAACAACGCCTTTCCCACTGGATAGTGGATGCTATTAAATTAGCTTATGAATCTGCAGGCCTTCCGCCACCAGGGCAGTTGAAGGCGATTCCACTAGGGGTATGGCGACATCCTGGGCCCTCTTTAGAGG
This sequence comes from Acipenser oxyrinchus oxyrinchus, assembly GCA_030684275.1. NCBI lineage: Eukaryota > Metazoa > Chordata > Actinopteri > Acipenseriformes > Acipenseridae > Acipenser > Acipenser oxyrinchus. The sequence goes on from CM060251.1 coordinate 31,522,774, forward strand.
GGTGCCGGTGTTCGACATTTGCGCTGCAGCCAGTTGGGCTACACCGCATACTTTTATGAGGTTTTACCGTTAAACGTACTGGATTCCTCTGCTCCACTGTTCGAGCATCTGTACTACACTCTATGATCCCTCAAGATGCGGACGATAGAGTGGTTGACAGCATGGTGTTGACTATTCCACCTTAGGACAGGTGTCATTGCGAGCATAGACGCTGCGGCGCAGCTCCGCGATATGCGTAGATGTATTCCCTACACAGTTGCGCTATGACGTAAGTCTGTCCTACTGCCGAGAATCCTCCTCGCGACAGCTTGGGTACACTGTCCCCATATTTGATGGTTATTTTCGACTTGAAAGGGAACGATAGGTTGCGGATGCAACCCCGTTCCCTGAAAGAGAAAATAACCATCAAGCTGCGAGGTCGCCCAGACGCCTTCACGGCCTGAAGAGCAAAAGAGGACGTTAGTCTCTGCGCGCTGCGTAGTAAGCTCCCAGGGGCGGGCTTACAGGGCAGCTCGCGCAGAGGCTCATCGGCAGCTTTGCTATAAAAGCTCAGCCAATCGCTACTGCCTGACGGCAATATCCCCATATTTGATGGTTATTTTCTTTCAGGGAACCG